>JAJJWW010004886.1:0-56479 GCA_023531295.1 Papaver armeniacum
TGTTTAAGGTTTTTAAAAGCACTAAGCGGAAATCGTTATAGGAGGACGCTCACAAATAAGGGAAAGGTACGCATATTTATACAATGAATGCGTCATCTTTGAGAAACGAATTGAAAGCTCGTAAGGACGCTACGCCAAGCGAAGACCGAATGAGTAGAGTAAGTTTGTGAATCAATAGGCCTCTCATCGAAAATTATTTATTTGGTTGGATGATTATTCAACAACGCTAACTTATTTAAAAAATTGTTTTCCCGATTATACTTTGGGTCGGAGCAATACGAATTAAGGTACGGTCATGAGTTTACGCTTACGAGGCTGCTACGCTCTCTTGGAGAAGTTGAATGGCAATTCGCCCTATATAATTAAACTCGTAGAGAATCCCTAGGCGATGTATTGAACAATTTTATGTGTTTTACTTCTATTTTATTTCAACTACATGTATGTTTTTGATTCAATAAAATGAGTGACTTGAAATCTTGGTTCAATTTTAATTTGGTGTGGAAATAAGGATTTTAGAAAAACACATTTAGGGGCAATAGATAATTGTTTCGAAGATTTATATCGAGTAGGAGAGTTGGTAAGATTTTGTTGTGGATATTTCCTGCACAGGTTTTAGGGACCATAATAAGTTGTAGATATTGCCTGCACAACATATTATTCTTGTTGTGGATAATAGCTGCACACTAGAAGAACACCGTGGATAATAGCTGCACACAAATGGAACATATTATTAATGTCAGTTTGACTTATCTTGTTGATAAGCCTTGGACAAGCAAGACGACCAATAGTTTGCTTGTTCTTCTAATATAACGATATAGACAAATTTTCGGAATATTTGAATTTTTAAAACATAGTTAACACCGATAAAGTTCATTGCCTTATAAGGCTTAACGACTTACATAACCAGGAAGAGTTTTACTTTGCAAGGGTACTTGAAGCTTAAAGCGCATGACAACATTTTGGTTCAAAATAAAACATACATTCTAAACAAGAGAGTCGGAGACCATCCGAAAGTTCGATCTATGCTTTGGCTGGGGCTTGAAATTTGGCTATTTGTTGCGGTTAATACGATTGACCACCGCGCATAGGAAAAAGCTGCCTTATCCTTTTTGATTTGTAACATAGCCCTCCGATAACCATCTATAATTTACGCTTGCGCGGCTCTCATAAATGCCTTAGCGGCGGCGAAGTCCTCAATATTATATGTATACTACATCGGCAAAGTCGACTAGGAGTCATCCGCGCTACATAGCTCAAGGTTAAACTTTAAAGGAGATGAGTTTCTAACAAATGTAACATGACTATAAAGTGTTGTTGTTAGATACCTTTAATATGGGCTGTGTGAGTCCAAATGGCATGCGGAAACAACACATGATCGCTCGATTCGAAGCACCGCGTCTGTCCGAACACACAACTAGATCCTTTCTCACCGAATACTCGTGACCAAAGCGCATCGAATAACTTTGCATGAACCATAAACAGGAATCACCGTTCTCGGAATCAACGATGGCAAACGCAATAGGGTACATTTTCCATTGGCATCATACCCATTGCCGAAAATAGAGTTCCTCTGCGTTCCCCACTTAGATGCACCATACACGGCAAATGCGGGTCTACACCAAGACTTGAATCCTTGTAAAGATACGCCCGGCGCAAAAAAATAATACAAAAAACCACCATTTTGTATCGGGTTCAATTGTTTTTGCGTTCTGGGTAGTGTTCTATAAGCATGTTCTGTGGCCGGCCAGTCTTGGTATAGTGACCGGAGAACCTCTAACCGCTTCAATTCCCGTTTACAACCGGTGAGACCACCTTGTCGGTGATGGTGATACCTAGTCCTCTCTTCATGTCTTCACCTGATTTATTTGCTTATCACCTAGAATGAACAAACAAGAGTCACCATGTCAGTTTGTTGCCAAGACCGAGAAAGTTACGTATACAAAAAGAAATTGATAAGTGTGATGTATCCTAGAGTATTCTAGGGCTGCGGTGCTAGTCTTTTTGTCAGGTGACTAACAAAGTACAACTCTAGACCAAACTAGAGTCCATTGTAGCCTATAAATAGGCATTTCTATCATCGGTTGTAACTGCGCAAGAAAATTAATAACAGTGATTTTATAGTTTAAGAGAGTCTTGCTTCACCAACACTACTAGAGAGGGAGCTCGCACGAGAAACACTAAACCATCTCTCATACATGTCCGAGAAATTGTTCTATCAAAAATGAGTGTTCATCGATCACCAAAAAATTCAACATAGTAACATCAAAATATTAAAAATTCATCACGGTTACACGGTAAGAGAAGTACCCTAGTAAGTACAAACATGCTAGTTTGTTATTGATATGTACAACCATATCAGGATGTTTGCTTAAATTCCTCTTTAAAATCCGAACAACCAAAATTAAACAGTGGCATAATTTCGTAACCAAAATTCGAATCTAACACTAAGAAATTGCCTATTAAACCCAAGAAATCAAAATCAAAATTTCTATCGGTTTAACATTATCATCAAAGATGAAATTGAACCCAAAAGAAAACATCAAAGATGCATAAACATATAAATACCCTAACAACCAAAATCAAACGGTGGCATAATTTCGTAATCAAAATTTTAATCTAACACTAAGAAACGCCTATTAAACCCTCTTTCAAACCTATTTCATGAAATCAAAATCAAAATTTCTATCCAGTTTAACATTATCATCAAAGATGAAATTGAACCCAAAAAGAAAACATCAAAGATGCATAAACATATAAAACATCAAAACCCTAGCCTAATTTTCAATCTATATCCAGGACGTGGAAGTGAAAATGGGGAAAAGATTAAATCCAATTTCTAGGGTTTACATCAAGATTTTAGGAAGACGGATTTTTTCATACACGAGATCACGGATCGGTGGAACTTATAATGAAATGAACTTATAGATGAGTTTAGACTCGGTATCTCTATTGCGAACCTTTGTATGATGATGATGAACATGACCGAGAAAAGGAAATAACAAAACCGGAAGAAGAACATCAATAGGAACGGAGGAAGAAGAAGAAGATGGGTGTGGTGTGTGTTAGTGGAAGAAGAAAAATGAGCTCTTTGGAGAAGTTTGAAGTTGAAGAAATAGAAGTGAAGAGTATGACGAGAAATAAAAAATTTGAGTAACAACATCTAGACATCGAGGCCGATTAATGATAAGTATTTCACTAATGATTTGTATAATGTTTTGATAATCACGTTTAGAAACGTATAATGAGATCCAAATATGCAGTGTCCAGACTCCACAAAAGTTGATGCCAGGACTCAGATGGCGTCCCCTTATGCCTATCCTCTCGACATTATACGGTGTCTAGATGTGCTATCTCAACACCCACGTAAGCCACAGTCAAATAATAATCGGTAAATGTAAAAAATAAAAAAAATAAAAAAAATAAAAAAAAATCAGATGTTGGGTACGGTAGGGAAAAGCAGGTGATAAAATAAAAAGGTAAGGGCGAAACGTCCAAATACCAAAATACATTTAGTTTTGGTCACGTCATAACATAGCATAGATTTCACCCTATTATTCAAAATCCAACATATTTTCGGCCAAACACTTTCGAAAAACATCATCATGATTTGAGTTCTCATCCATTCAACAACACAAAACCAAAAAACCCATCATCAAATCTCAACCCATCAATAGCACAATGATATTTCCTCTCAAAACAGAGTTTGAAATCAAAAAGTATCGTGACACTTTTTTGATTTTTGTTCATGACAGACAAATTCCCCTCTTGGTTTTGATTATTACCTTAATAGTTGGTTGAAATCTGTTATTTAGTTTACGTATGACCATTGTAGTTTGAATCTAATTTCGGTTTGGGTTGGCCGGGGGAAAGTGAAAGTCGGATAGTAAAGTGAAAGTCCATTGGGGTTGATGCAGTTACAGTTTAGCACTGATTCTTTTGAAGTTTGAGTTAGATTTTTTTGAATCATGAGATTTGTTTCAAATTAGAAAACATTACTTGTAAAAAAAAAATGGGTATGTTGTTATTGCTTGTTCTTTTTTTCATTTGGTTACTACTTGTACCCCTGCTAGATAATGTAAGTTGATCAAACCAATAAAAGATAACCAAATATCCATGTAACAAGTTTTACAATGGAATACCCTGATTTAAAGCTTTCTTGGGTAGTTGATCACTAATTGTAATAATGTGACCGACTAGTCCCCAAGTGCCTATGTCCCTGACATACTAATACCTCCCCTCCAACAAGACAAAGGTAAATTTATGCTAAAAACTCACATGATTATAATAGAGAAAGTGATCACTTTTTCCGAAATGGGACGAAAGTATCACTTTTTTCCGAAACGGGGTGAAAGTATCACTTTTCCGAAATGGGGCGAAAGTATCACTTTTTCAGAAACGGAAAATTAGTCGATCCATAAACCAAAATATGGTTGTATGATGTGTTATGCATCCTTTGTGGTGGTTTGCATAATGGCTCTGCATTTAATTTTCGAGAATCGTGCTTAAAATTAAAGTATCTTTTTTTGAAACGGATGTAGTACATCGTTTTATTAGTTCCAACGGAAAATTAGTTGATGCATAAACCAAAATTTTGCTACATAAAGTATTATGTATCTTTTGTGGTAGTTTACATAATGGATATATATTTAATTTTCTAAAATTGTGCCTAAAATGATAAATACCTCCAAATTTTTCGTAAAAACTCTAAATTTGATATTGTTATTTGTACTTGTTGCGTAGAGTTTTTTATAACCTTTCCAACAAGATAAATTTTGTAAAATTCCAAGGCACGGATTTTTAGATATGTTATATTAAAGTTTGCTTTCTAATTATATCCCTAAAAAGATAACATACAAAAAAGGATTCTGATAATTGGACTAAAAGGGAGGGACATTTTGGTTTTTCGGCCCTAACCATTCTTAATCTTTTTGTGGTAATTGATCACTTAGATTTATAAAAAAAGTGGTCATATAAAGGTCATCCCTCGCTTGGCTCGATCGGCCCATTTAAGAAGGTTTTTGATGCCCATTTCATGTACCAAATAGGTTGTTTTTTTTATCCCAGAAATAATTATCATAGAGATAAATGCATTGGACAGATATTTCTGGTGGGGCGATAGTGAAGACAAATAATTAAGGTGTGTGTATAAAATCTTGGAACTCAAATGTGTGTATACCTATGTTCCAGTGGCTGTGTAAAATTCAATGAAGCAGTGATAGCACGGTAGGATGGATTAATTAAAAAGAAATATCGGAATTACAATTGGGGCAAGAGTTCTTAAAAGTTCAGACTAAATACCTCACAGGGTCCTCCTCCCCCTTTGCTCTAAAAGGAAGACAAGATAGACTACCACAATCTCCCTCGTAAATCTCTAAAAAAGGTGGAGATAAACCAAGATGCCTAAAATTCAGATACATTACCCCCAACACTTCGATCATTTTTTATTTTATTTGTTTAATAGGAAAGGAAATTTAAATTGATAATTAATATAACTAGTTTATCACCCGTGCGATGCACGGGTTTATTTCTTGTTTGTGGAATATTGGACTCATGTTTAAAACTAATTTCTACCAAAACCTAAAAATTATGAAAACAAAAATGGTAAAAAGCAATAAGCTAATATTTAAGTTGGTGCGCAAAAAATAAAACAAAAAAGGCTAAAACAGATATGAATTTTGTAGGGAGACAATGCATTGAAAATGAAATTTTTAGTATTCTTTGACATCCTCTTTTCTTGGTAGAAGTAAAACATTTTTCCACCTCTTCTACTGTCCCCATGTAAGAGAACGTTGCTATCTTGGACATAAATATTCTTCATTTTTTCTTTGTCTTGGTTTCCATGTTGAAACCAAAAGAACAACAAATAGAAAAAAATATATTTATTATCCTCAAATCATTAAATATTGCCAAAAAATCTTCTAGATTGTTCTCCTTCACAATATTATGCAAATGTATCATTGTATTTCTTGAAAAATATCGGTATGAAGGTAGTAGTTATTAGGATAACTAATTCTCAATACCTTCTTACAATGACTTTTCGATGCTACATTACATGAAATGTTTTACGCTTACATGATTTAATTGTCTAAGCGGTTTAAGAAGGAAAAAACATACCATTTTCCTCGAGTTGTTTAAGAAGATAAAAACGAATTCTTTCGGCTCCATTATGTGTTTTTTCTTTGAAATAGCACCATCATATTTTTAAAACCTCGATTTGTGGTTTATATAAAGAAGATAATTATGGTTAGACATATATATTTTGTTGACTACGAGAATTGTAACTATATGTTATTTGGATTTTAAAGATATTTGGTCTCGATTATTTGGAACATGTACGTTTATGCACATTTGGTAAGAGTGATAGGTCCCAGTGAGATCAATGCATTTACGAGTGCTAGGGTAAAGGGTGAATTGCACCATGAGAATTGTGAGTATTCATCAACTTAAGGTTAATAAAATGGTCTTAATTTGTTAAATAACTTTTTAAGGATTTTTCAAATGGTGTCATTGCTAGCTAACTCCATTAAACATCATATGATCTGCAAAATCGCTCCATAATATGACGGAAAAAACCACTCCATAATCTTTGGAAGTTGGAACTAATGAATTCGTGACTTAGAAAAAAATCTATCAAAACAACTACCAAAACAATATATGCATATACTTGTAGTTCCTAAAATATCAAACAAAGTTATTCTTAAGAAAAAACAACCTAAAGTTCAGCAAAAGAATAATAGAGAAACTCTAAATTATTAGTCTAAAGGAAACAAATTTAAAACCAAATCATAATAGATTTTTATTCACTGATCACATTCTTGTAGGCCACTGGTTGGTGAACAATACGGTATATAATCTGGTATTATCAAATATGTATTGACGCACATCCCGTGAATTATTCTTCTTGATGAAGTTAATTTTCAAATTTGTTGGTTCGTCCGATGTATTTGAAATGCCAATATATGTTAGATTTTCATTTTCATCAAAGCTTCTACTCTCAAGTAGAATCGGGGAATTGTAAACCTTGTGTTGTTCCCAGTTCTCATTATGGGTATGCCAAATTCACGACAAATTTTGATTAAAAATATAAATTTAATTATGTTGGGTGGGACCTAATGAATAAAAAATAGATTTATGTTTGTGCGGTGGGGTATTTATAAAAGTTTTAGTGTTATAATATATTTAGTGGGACCTTTTAAATATAAAAATATATTAGAATAATTAAGAAGTAGGAGAGAAAAGAAATTATATATCATATATATAAAATTACTCGGAGATGGAAAGACCATCGAGCGATGGAGTCTCTATCGCCCGACTCCATAGCTTATGTTTGTATATATGTGATATTTGACATATAAGCATATATGTTTGGAAATTTGGCATACCCATAATGAGTGCATATATATGATAAATATAATGGTTTTACATGCATAGGAATAGGCCTAGTGAGTATATCAAAAATTGTTTTAGAGGATAAGAAGCTTGCATTCTAATACCACAGAGTTATCTTTGTATATTCTCCAAAACGTCTAGCTACACAATATATGTGCCATATCTAGCAAAGCAACCGCATTATAGTCTAATATTGCTCCTTCGTATGTATGAGAGCCTAAAACACTCGTACACACCTTAAATTATTATAATATTTGTTTTAGATTGAATTACAATGCGTACAACTATATGGTATTTGATATGATGCAGATAAGGTTCATGCGTAGAAGAAAATAAATGATAGTACTTATCGATTTCATTTTTTTCCCTCCAATATGTTGACCTTAAAGAAAAAATATATTCGTAAGGAATATTAAAGAAATTTTCTGGTTATTGGTCTTATATTTTGTGGAATCTCATTATTCGGTATACAAAGTGCGGTTAGCATTGCTTGCAGGAATGTAATGTATTTGGGGTTTTAGAAAGAGATCGCCGTTGCGCACCAAAGGACCAAATTCTAATCTTTGGGTATCACAATATTATTACTCTACCAAAAAAATTGTTAATCCCCCTATGTACGGTAAAAAAAAGTATCACCGTTTGAGTATTTGAAAGCTTCATAACTTAACCAAAAAGAATTGTATCGTTTCGGTAGATATTTTGGCGAGAGGCCTTCACGGTTGGGTTGGATACACCACTAAGTTCAGTAGCCTCTTTGCAGGCTAGTTCTATTTCAACAATTTTTTTATTAATTAATGGTGATCTTACAACCAAGAGATACATTTTTCGTTAGCCATGCTCTCCATACAACTAAGAGAGTGCGGCAACAATTTTATTGATCTTTTTTCTTGGAAAGACTCGGGTGGAGATTTCATTAATAAAAGGAAAAGCAAACGAGAATGAGGGGACATGCCAAACCTCACGAGAAGGAGAAAACCAAAAAAAAGAAAGCATGCTAAAATTATTTGAATCGATAAAAAGGCAGGACTCGTCTGTCACCATCCAAAACTACTTGGATATGGCGGCTCATTCCACCATTGAGACCGTGTAATAGCACAACAATTCTATTGATCCAGGACGTAGGCAAACAAAATTATTGATTGTATCGGTACCATCAATGTTGTGCAAAGATATCTTTTGTTACCTTAATAATCATAAAATTGTTTGTTAGTCGACCAACAACAAAAAAACATACTAAAAACGAAAAAAAAAAAATTTAATAATTATTGAACATGATGTGTGTTGAGATTAAACAAACCTTAATAATCATAAAATTGTTGATTAGTCGACCAACAACGAAAAAAAACATACTAAAAATGAAAAAAAAAAAAAACAATTATTGAACATGATCTGTGTTGAGATTAAACAAACCTTAACTTTTTGATCTAGCAATCGCATGAAAGCGTGACAATATGAATATACATTAATAAGCTTTTATGCATCCTTTAGACATACTAATCAAAAAATAATTATTGTTTTTAATTTATAAAAATATTCACGGAATGATTTATATCTTTAAATTCTTTGAGCACGATCGAGATACATTTAAAACAAAAAACAAAAGTGGATCAGATTAAAAAAATCTATTTTATGCATCCTTTAGACATGCTAATCAAAGATAATTATTGTTTTTAATTTAGAAAAATATCTGTGAATAATTTATACCTTTAAATTCTTTGACTTATGCGCCGCTTCAACGAACATTTATAACAGTGCAAGATCTATGATACATTCAAAACAACAAACAAAAGTTGGATCAAATTAAAAACAATCTAAATAGCAAGAAAGGGAACAAAATAATCATCAAAAAAGAAGCAACGTGGAAACCATAGAATGCGGTTTTGCGAATGCTTTATATAGAGTTACCAAGCCAGGAAAAATGCCATAAGAAATCAACTTTGCTTTGGAAATAATATATATATCAATAAATATATAAATATTTGTTTAAATATTACGTATATCTATGGCGGATACTTGCTTTAAAAATAATAAAAATATTTCTTTAGTTATATATTTGTTGATACGTATATTAAATGGCTATAACAAAATTTGGGCAAAAAATATTATTTTTCACACATAATATAATCTTTTATATATCTAACGGAATGAACAATATATTTAGCATATTTACCTATAAGATAAATAAATAAATAAATATTATTTTCGGAAAATTATATTTATTTTTGAAATATTTTCCAAAAAAAATTATTTAGTATCTTCTACACGTCAAATAAAGAAAAGCTTGTTTCTATTTTTTATTTTATTTTTGTGAAATGAATAATATTAAGAAAAATAATGTTGAAACCAATATTCATTTTGGCTTATTATACTTTTTTATCGAGGTTTTTGTTTCTCATTTTTAGTTTTGTTTAAATCATGTTATGTTATTTCTATGGTTTTTATTGACGGTTTATTTGAACTATTGAGCAGGATTAACGATCGCTTTTTATGAACGGGTATCATGTTTTGATCCGAATAACATTCACAACTCTATGTATATTGATTTATAAACTTTGACAAAGTTCTTACTTCTTCGAATTGTAAATGTAATCGTGATTAGGGTTAGTTTTAATATTAATTAATAGCTTGGAATTGTAATTAAGATTAGTTTAATTATCAAAAATTGTAATTGGACATTGGACATTTTTCTTATAATTTTGTGATGAAATCGTGATCAACAATATTTTTTAGATGTTAATTTATTTTAATTTTGTTTGTACAATCTTTTTTTTTTGTTTATTTTGTTTGTGAATTTACTTGTTAGGATTAAATGTATTAGATTTTTTAAACATTTTTGGCAATGTATAGATTTTATTATATTTAGTTATTTTAGGTAATTTGTTTGTTTGTTGTGATTGGTCGAAAATATATTGTGAACTAAAAATATTATAAAATTACCAAAAAAAATTAAGTGATCAACAATATTTTTTTTAGATGTTAATTTATTTTAATTTTGTTTGTACAATCTTTTTTTTTTTGTTTATTTTGTTTGTGAATTTAATTGTTAGGATTAAATGTATTAGATTTTAAACATTTTTGGCAATGTATAGATTTTATTATATTTAGTTATTTTAGGTAATTTGTTTGTTTGTTGTGATTGGTGAAAATATATTGTGAACTAAAAATATTATAAAATTACCAAAAAAAAATATTATGGTGGGGCAGAATCAACAGGAAGCTCAGGTTAACCCACAGCGCTCGAAAAAAACTCATTCACTGGAATGATTTATATCTTTAAATTCTTTGAGCACGATCGAGGATACATTTAAAACAAAAAACAAAAAGTGGAATAGATTAAAAAATCTAGTTTATGCATCCTTTAGACATGCTAATCAAAAAGATAATTATTGTTTTTAATTTAGAAAAATATACGTGAGAATAATTTATACCTTTAAATTCTTTGACTTATGTAATAGCTTCAACGAACATTTATTGTGCAAGATCTATGATACATTCAAAACAACAAACAAAAAGTTGGATCAAATTAAAAACAATCTAAATAGCAAGAAAGGGAACAAAATAATCATCAAAAGAGAAGCAACGTGGAAACCATAGAATTAATTTTTTGCAGATGCTTTATATAGAGTTACCAAGCCAGAAAAATGCCATAAGAAATCAACTTTGCTTTGGAAATAATATATATATCAATAAATATATAAATATTTGTTTAAATATTCGTATAACTATAGGCAGATACTTGCTTTAAAAATATAATAAAAATATTTCTTTAGTTATATATTTGTTGATCTGTATATTAAATGGCTATAACAAAATTTGGGCAAAAAATATTTTTTTTCACACATAATATAATCTTTTATATGTCTAACAGAATGAACAATATATTTAGCATATTTACCTATAAGATGAATAAATAAATAAATATTATTTTAGGAAAACTATATTTATTTTTTGAAATATTTTCCAAAAAAATTATTTAGTATCTTCTACACGTCAAATAAAGAAAACATTTCTATTTTTATTTTATTTTTGTGAAATGAATAATATTAAGAAAAATAATGTTGAAACCAATATTCATTTTGGCTTATTATACTTTTTATCGAAGTTTTTTTGTTTCTCATTTTTAGTTTTGTTTAAATCATGTTATGTTATTTCTATGGTTTTTATTGACGGTTTTATTTCGAACTATTGAACGGGATTAACGATCGCTTTTTGCGGAGCAGGTATCATGTTTTGATGAAATAACATTCACAACTCTATGTATATTGATTTATAAACTTTGACCAAAGTTCTTACTTCTTTGAATTGTAAATGTAATGTGATTAGGGTTAGTTTTAATATTAATTAATAGCTTGGAATTGTAATTAAGATTAGTTTAATTATCAAAAATTGTAATTGGACATTGGACATTTTTCTTATAATTTTGTGATGAAATCGTGATCAACAATATTTTTTTAGATGTTAATTTATTTTAATTTTGTTTGTACAATCTTTTTTTTGTTTATTTTGTTTGTGAATTTACTTGTTAGGATTAAATGTATTATATTTTTTAAACATTTTTGGCAATGTATAGATTTTATTATATTTAGTTATTTTAGGTAATTTGTTTGTTTGTTGTGATTGGTCGAAAATATATTGTGAACTAAAAATATTATAAAATTACCAAATAAAAATCGTGATCAACAATATTTTTTTAGATGTTAATTTAGTTTAATTTTGTTTGTACAATCTTTTTTTGTTTATTTTGTTTGTGAATTTAATTGTTAGGATTAAATGTATTAGATTTTAAACATTTTTGGCAATGTATAGATTTTATTATATTTAGTTATTTTAGGTAATTTGTTTGTTTGTTGTGATTAATCGAAAATATATTATTGAACTAAAAATATTATAAAATTACCAAAAAAAAATATTATGGTGGGGAGGAATCAACCGGAAAGCTCAGGTAACTTACATTATTTCGAAAAAACTGTTTGTTTTTATATAAAGAATTACACATTATGTCTTGCTGGATTAAAGTTTGTATCCAACCAGGAGCATCATTAAACCATCTGAAACATAAGGATTGGGACCTTGCAAACTTGGCCAAAGAATCAGTCAGATGGTTTGCATTCATATGTGCATAGGAGCACACCCAAAAATCTAAAGTTCTGAGAATCGATAAAGAATCAGTAATGAAATTATTGGTGGTCCACCTAACAGCTGTGGATTTTCCATTTAGAACATCAATTACATTAACACAGTCCCCTTCTAGATGAATTCTTCTCCATCCCATCTTCTTAGCTCAAAGCACTGCTTCGATCATATGTAATAAGGTCCATAGAGCACTCCAAAAGGAAAATCACCCCAGCTTATAAACACTCATATGATCCAAATTTTCGTGTTAGTTGCTTTATATATATTCAAAGTGATATTGTTGTAATTTTCTCTTCTCATATTTGTTCTCCTACACAGTACAGCCTAGAGTCCACGATATGTTTTTCAATTACAAGTCTACACTCACAACTACCATGAATGGAGCTCGATTTTCACGCATATATGCGTGCCATCTAGCTAAGGTAGTACAGTATAATTAATTATTTTCCTATAATAGGACTGTCAGTCAAACTGAGAGATACTGTACTGTGTAGTTGCAGGGTAGTTAAGGGTATGTTTGACAGAAAGATAAGGCAACTTCCAGGAAGTTTCCTATGTGAAAAAGTAAACAGGGATAGAGAGTATTAAAGAAGCCAAGCACAAGCAAAAAATTTCCTGAACTCAACAACTGTATTGATCATAAATTCTGCAGCAAATGCCAAATTCCCATCTCATCTATCAATAATGTTTGATTGTGTATGGTTTCCAAGTTCTTCTTCTCCAACTACTGTTTCTCATCATTCAACTACTGTCTCAACAGAGGAAGAAGAAGAACATCATCAACATCACGACTTGAGTGATCTCATCAGAATCATCAACAACAAATCAAAAAGATCCATCATCAAATCCTTGACCCTTCACTAGCACAATGATATTTCCTCTCATAGTCTAAAACCATTGAACAAACCGGTAAACATCAGCATTGTTTTTTTTCAGTTTTCTGGTCCCTAGTAGCAAAATCCTCTCTGGCACTTCAAACTTGAAACTTGCCATGTTAAATCTCTTTTTTTTTCCAGGTTGAAGGTGTGTGGTTTAGTTTCAGCTTTTTGGGTTCGTTGGCAAAGTGAAAGTTAGGGGTTAGATCTGGTTCTGGTTAGTTATGAGGAAAATTAGACTTTGAAAATTAGTTAGGTTACTTATTGAAGTTTGAGAGTTTGATTTTTGAATCTTGAGATTTGCTTCAGATTAGAAAAAATTACACGTAAAAACAACATGGGGTATGTTGTTCATTGCTTATTGTTCTTTTCATTTGCTAATTTTGCTAATTTTGTTCATTGGACATTGTTTTCCATGCGATTTCAGACTTTGGCTTGCTTTGTTTACACAGGCTTCTCATGAGCTCAGTTATTGGAGCAACATGCCGTTTAGCAAGAAATTGTTCAAAATCATAGTAGTAAACATTCGGTCAGGCGCCTCTGAAAATAAGCATAGATTAAACAACAAATCACACAGACTTTAGACTTAATTAGGATTCGGGTAACTCTTTACCTCTACAATAACAATGTTTTCGTCTAAAGAAATGGAATTTTTTTTGTTATAATAACAACAGAAAATTAACATAAAACATATTTTCTTGACATGTATTACATCAAGGTACCGGAAAAAGATTAAACGCCAAGAAAAGTCATTAGAATCTAAATCTCCTATGCTTTCTAGCGTCCAAGTTGCACATTATGTCCACAAGGACGATTGGGTTTTTGCTTCCACCATTGGAACCTATACTTGTCATCAAAGTCCTCGAACACTTCAAACCTACTGCATAACCAACACCAACACTCTCACACCTTGGAGGCAAACTAAACAAACTTCTTTTCCCTCTAAGAATTCTTTCACCAAAGCATCCCTAGCATTAGCCAGTGACATTGCCATTGCAGATAGTGACATTGCCATTGCTTGAATTTTATTTTAACTTAACTTCTTATTTGTAATCTCTCTAGATCTTTCTCTGTATGTTTTGTGAAAATACACTGCGTTGAGGCGTTTCCCCTTATATAGATGATGAAGATTAGAGAAGTTAGACACAAACAAGGATATACATAGTTGTACAAGATTCAGGATTCCTATTCTTCTGCAGTGTAGATTTAGAAGCTGGGCCCGTCTATCATAATTTGGCTTTGGGCCTTCGTTACTTCAATTTTTCATACAACCGAACAACAGTAACAATCAACTTTGGTTTGGATTTCTTGATTTGTTTTGAAATTTCAGTCTTCATTTTCAAGGGATAAAAGTATTTGCTATTAATTTAGCACCAACCTGTGTCCTCTTTGTCAGAGAGATCCATAAACAACCCACCAACCATATACCAGTTACTGCCCTGCTGATTCTTTTCACGTTATGATTATTGTCAGTTTTGTGACTCATAACATGAAGCCCAAACATTCACATAAATTTGTTCATATCAACAAAACTTGATTGTTTGTTAATTCAGAATTCAAGTGTAATCCGAGGGCTGGTTCAACAAAAGCGCATCTAGCTTTAGAAAGTAAAATTCAGGCTTCACTAGTGGAAAATGCAATAAAAAAGTCTGACAAAAGAACACTTAAAACCTCTAAAAAGGACTGCTTCTGGGAGCCCTAACATTGTAGTCTTATTACTCAAAATGACTGTGTCTGAGGTTCTTTAAATTTTTCAAATTACGACTACTTTTAACAGTCCATCAGGAAAAACTGATAGGAACAGTCATATTACTGGATCATATTTTATAAAAAAAAAATGAAATTGATTCAGCTGAACCCAAAACTGATTCCGTTGAATCTTAAACCAGAATCAAATATAATAGCAAACAACAAGAAACTAAAACTGAATGAAATTCAATCAATTTACATTAAATGTTCTTAAGTTGAAGCATTAGCCATTCGATTAAAATTTGAATTCATTATATGTACAACACACTGATCATATCTGATTTCAGCTAACACTTCAGTTCAGAATAACCAAAAAATTATAAACAAAACATGAACTAACACCAATACTAGTTATAAGCTTTCTTCTTGAAAATAAAGGCAACCCAACAAAATGATGAATTATCTGATGATGAACTGATCTGCGCAACATACCTGCAGAAAAATAAGATAGGATATTAGTTAACGATTTAGTTTCACCACGATAAGAATGGACCATTCAAAGATGATATAGAAAATACAGACAACTGTAGGCTAATTTCTAGTTGTCACGATGATTATATAACTTTACGGTTGCAATGGAACACGAGTGTTTTTTATGATCAACTAGGAGTATTTAGTGTTAAACTTGTAACACAATTTTAGCTTACAAAATGCAAGGAAACACAAATACTTTCCATTGACAGCAATGCAGATTAATACTACTCACCCATTGAAATGAATCAGATCACAACAACTTACACCACAATCGCAATGATACCACAAAATATCTCAAGTTCAGGTGATGGAGAAAATATCTCAAAAACCTGACAGAAACTACAAGACATTGACATACTGAATGCAGATTAATATTACTCACCCATTGAAATGAATAAGAACGCAATGACTTACAACACAATTGCAATGAAACCAAAAAATATCTCAAGTTCGGGTGATGGAAAAAATATCTCAAAACTCGACAGAAACTACAAGACATTGACATACTTAACGATTGATATTATAACCAAGTAAATAAGAAAAATTAAACCTCAAAGAAGGAATGACAATCAAAAATTATACCTGTCAAGTAAGTTCTTCGTGTCTAGTGAGCCTCGCACCTATTCGTGGTTGTCTGGAGAATCAAAAGGATGTTCGTGTAAGCCTCGAGCTTCGGGACACAAATGTGAAACAAAAAAAGTTATCTTTTACATACCAAGATAGATACGCCTGAATGTCCACGCTACATCAAGCAAGTCTCTGTCCACTTACTCTTGAGCTGGGGTTGCATCGAAAAGTCTTGTCAATCATGATCCTAAAAAAGCACTAGAATTTATAAAAATAACAAGTGTGTGTAACGTTGATACTTTAATTAAGATGTAAACAGAAAAATAAAAAATTGAACACACTAGGGGAGGAAAGATCCTCCGATGTAGTAGAATCTATATCTAACATAAACAGAAACAATTATGTAAAGGGTAATACAAAGATAAATATCAATGTGAATCCTTTACTTTATTTATAGGGTTGGGAGTCATCTGTGCATAAACCGCATCAGTGTCAGCAAGTTCAGCTCTGCATTAGAGGTATAGACTGTAAAATTGTTGTTTAACAACTCATGTTGACACTAAAGAATTCATATAACACATTTTGGAGTTACACAGATAGAATGAACATACCCATATAGATCTTTAAAAAAGATTTCTGAACCTACCCATAAGATTAAAGTAGCCCATTCTGTAACATGCTTTGAAGTCAAAGGAATCCATGCTCTGAAATCGAAAGATACCCATTTTGCAATAATCGGGACATCATCCACCACTTTATACGCGTGTCAAGAAACTTCCTTATGTTACAGATAAAGTACCTTAGTTGCACAAGTGCTTCTAGGAATGATGTTGAATGAAGCAGCCCTTCCACCTCTCCAGTCCTTGCTCGATGGACCATCAACAGTCTTCTGTGTGCTGAATCACATGATTAAGTAAAAAAATAAGATACAACTCCATAAATCATAAAATTAATTCAATTAAAAAAATGACAGAGACAACTAGACTAACCAGTCATTGCCTGGATAGTGACTCAACATTGTATTCATCTCCAGTCTCAGCCAATGGGACTTCCTCGAGGTTTCTGCAACCAAAGACTGCAACTTGCTTCTCATCGAAGAGAAGGGTGTTGCTGTCCTTAACCTTGAGTTCGTGGTGGTTCCATTGACCGTGAACTAAACATATATGTCTGGGATTATAGAAACAAATGCACCAACCATCATTAACAAATCACGTTGTAAATCATCTCCTAAAAACATAATAATTACAGAACTAAGAATTGACTATCCAAAATATTTATAATTGTTGAAATTTATAGAAACTTATTCAACTGACTTTAACATTCCCTAGAGTTCACCAGACTACTTTGATGAAATCCTTCACACCTTAAGACTCACTTTCTCTAGACTATTCTGAATTGTTAAAAACTAAACTCCATCCATACTTATGTGACTAACTAGATTATTCTAGACTCATTTGGACTTCATTTGGACATTACAAATTACGATATTCCAACAATAATATCAGCAAACGTGTTTATAAATATATAAAGAAACTAATTGGGTATAAATCCACATTCTACCCGATCATATCATGTTACACATCCTTCTCATCCAGAGCAGTTACTAAACACAATAAAGCTACAACTAATCCTTAACCTTCTCCTCACAAATGTATCAATAAAAATCTTTACATTTGAGAAAATCCATATCAATCAGACAAAATTAACCTTCTCCTCACAAATGTATCAATCAAAAATCTTTAAATTTGAGAAAATCAATATCAATAAAACAAAATTAATACCACTTAGTTCTTATGACAGATCGAATAGCCACGATCATAATGCATAGAGCTGCACTCAGAAGAAATGAAATTCAATCCAAAATAAAACCGAAAAATAATCTCAGTAACAAGATTTACCGTAATTAAATTTTATCTGCTAAATTCACAAATAAGATCAATTCTATCTAGACCGACAACTCTCTTAGATCTGTAAACAAAATATAGAAATCATCAATTAATCAAGACAAAAATAATTATACCATGTAATCAATAGTAATGAATGAATCATTAACACAGCAATTTCAACATCATCTCGGTGCAGGGAAACTCTAGCAATCAACCTGTTGATAAGAAATAAAATAAGAAAATTAATTTTTGCAGAAAAAAAAGAAGATAAAAGATCCATTAATAGAAGAAACAAGGGTTTTAAAATTCTAGCTATACATGTACATGTTGGATCTTGAAACCCAAACTTCATATTACAAAGTTGAAGAACAAATTAGGGTTTTATTGAAATTTGGCTTAAAAAATTGGTTCGATTTGGTTGAAGAAATAATTAGGGTTTTACTGAAGTTTGGTTGAAGAAATTGGTTCAAGTTATCTGATTGAAGTGGAGTTCGAATTTGACTTTTAATTGAAACATTTTGAAGAGATTTTGAGATTTGGTTTTGTTTCTTCAACAACTCTTTCTTCTCCAACTTTCAGATCTTCTTCTTACTTTAGAAAGAAAAAGAGAGAGATTAATGGAAATAGAATTGAGACGCTGTGATAGAGAAGGAGGAGGAGCAAAAATGGAGAGAGGCGGGTTTAGGAGCATAAATGGAGAGGCTGTGAGAGAAGCGATGAAATGGAGATAGATAAGGTTTGTTTCTTCCTATAGAAACTATTTTCTATCGCAGTACTAAATGAAGTGGGACCAAAAAAACAATTTCTTGTGGTAGTCTTAATATAAGTCCACGTGGAAGCTTTTTCATTTCCCAAACTGCCCTTTAGCATTAAGACTGTTTACGGGAGATTGATTTTCTTTTCTCTATATTTGTTATGAAAAGGACTTCCCGGGAGAGCCTAATGTATTAAGAAACCCCTAGGAAGTCTTATTTATAAAATCCTAACAGACTTAAAAAACCCATTTTCCACTAGTGTTTGTGACCTGCATGCTCCATCTTGATGGAGGGCATTAGGAAATAGACTATATTTGAGTTATATGTATTTTAAGTTATTCAGAGTTATATTAGGAAGAGAATTACGTACGGTTCAAATCTTGTGTCTTGGTGACCAAGTCTTATGAATGTATAAATATCTGGAAGATTAATGAGAACGTTAAGACTTGTCGAGAACTTAACACATCTCAAACTAGGAATCCCAGTTTCCTAGTTTGGCAAGGATTGGTATGTCTTGTTTGAAAAATTTCTTGATTGCTATTAGTTGGATGATTTACAAATTCACATAACTAGATAAGGATCAAAATTAAGTTTATAATTACAATACAAGTAAAAATTAAAAAAAAAAAACAAACAAAACAAAACAAAAAACATAATTTGTACTCTTTGCTTGATCAATTTTCACATTTCTCGGTCTAGGAAAATCATTTGAACTTAATGGTACCGGAAAATCATTTGAACTTAATGGTACCATTTGACGAAGCGCCGACACCGTCATCAGGTGGACTAATAGTAATCCAGAGCAGTGAAACCGTAATGGCAATAACTCCTGACCATACATATATGATTGTAGACAATTTTCCCTTTCTTCCCATCAAACCTTTAGCAAATGGGTACATATGAGCAAGAACCCAAAAGCTAAAGAAAGCTCCTCCCAACAACTTATTCCATTGCGGAATCACACTGTAAATTGTCCTCGAAATTCCAATAACTAAAGCTATAAGGTTAACAATCAAGATTGTTAATGGCACTAAAAATAAACCAGTCCATTTTACTACGTATAAATCAGCGTAAATGTCATCTTCATCTTCGGCGGATGATTTTGCTGTTAATGTGAAGGAGATTTCGATACCCGCAATCACTTTCAAAAGTCCTTGTATAACAGCAGCTAAATGAGCACTTGAGCCCCCGATAACCCAAAACTGTTCATTTCTCCACCATTCTTCTAATGCGATACCTGACCATTTTACTTCAAGAAGAGAAAGAAGTGCAAGACATAATGTAATGGTTAAAAGGTAGAATAAGAAAGTTACGTCTAAGGTTTCAACGATGAAGTGACCGGAAAAGAGAGACAACGCTGGTAAGAAGCAATATGTGACAAGAAAGATGGAAGTGAATGGATAAATGCCAACATTTAGATATGCAACACGTTGTAGGAATTTTAGTCGTGGACTGGCTAAAAAAGCATTGTTTCTTGAGAAGAAAATTTCAACAGAACCAGTGGCCCATCGAAGTACTTGATGAAGTCTGTCTGTTAGATTGATGGGTGCAGATCCTCGGAAAGCATCACGCTTGGTAATGCAATAAACAGATCTCCATCCACGATTGTGCATTCTATAACCTGTTACAACATCTTCTGTCACTGATCCGTAAATCCAACCAATTCTGTCTCCCCATTCAGTCTTGTCTTCGTACCTGCATTTTAGTAAACAGTTTATTTGTATATCACCAGTGATCTTAGTTCATAAGAGTTCCACTCTAGAACTAAATCATCTAGAACAATGACTATAGCATGTTATATTCGATTGTATTGTCGGATGAACATGTGCAGAACTACCAACTACAACCTAGTAACACATCGAGAATGGAAGTAAATAAAATAAATGTACCAGCAGGAAATAACAGCAACAGCTTCAGCACAAGTGGGTGCATCAAGGGGCGGACGGGGAGCCAATAGTGCACCAGGAGGACGTCCATTTTTAATTGATGGATGATCCGCAAGTGGTCGTCCTTGAAATTCAGCTACAGCAATAGAATCTGTAAACATAGTTGAATTTCCGAACTTTTGAGGCAAATTCAAGTCAGGGTGTGTATTAAGTGGTTGATTCTCGTCTTCTTCCTCTGATTGCACGCGAAAATGAGGGGCTGGGGTCTTATTCTGTCCGAATATACCTGAATACTCATTAGCTCTTGGTGGGTGGAAACCATATAAAGCAAACCGACGAAACATACAACCAGTTCCAACATAAACTGGCCCTTGTATACCGTCCAGTGCCCTCATATTTCCATCAAAGAAAACAGTGTTATGGTTAGCGTAACGATCTGAAGGATCAATCCCTTCAAATCTTTGTGGGAATTGTACATAACAAATGCGATCACCTCCTCGGTCCATCATGAAACACATTCCTTCTCTAAGAGCCATGCAGTTGTAGAAGTAATGATCACAATCAAGATTGAGAATGAATGGACCATTAGAGAGGATTGCAGAAGCTCGAACCATCGCATTCATGGCTCCAGCCTTCTTGTTATGATCATAGCCCTTTCTTTTCTCACGAGAAACATAGGCGAACATAGGAATACGAACGTCAATACCTGTGAAATCTAAGAATTTATCTTCTGCGTTGCCATAGACTGGATCATTGTCAGGCACCTTGCTCATTACCTGGATGCACACAACCAATTTTTCATTTCTATTGTTAGCATACATGTAACGTGGTGAAAAATGCACTGGTTTGAAATAATAAGCTCAAACACTGAACCTGTATGATTCCTGCATGGTCGCTCTTGGCGTGATCAGGTGCAGAAGTGAACCATGTGCCTGGCCAGTGAGTCCCATCAGCCATCCAAGTAGCTTTTTGGACCTGAATAGGTTCACTAGGTAGGTTCCCACCATTTTTCTCCTTAGCTAGTTTCTTAGCTTCCTTCCCTTCTTTCTTATTGTAAGCATCACATCTTTTCTTAATCACATCCGGAAGACCATTAATTCTGACCTTAAATTCATCATACTCTCTTTTAATCCAACGACGATCCTTAACAAAATCCGGCCTTTTCTTATTCTTAGTAGGATCACCTTTGATCGAAAAGTAACTATCAGGATTACGTGGTTCAATATTATGTTTCCTACAGAATGGTATCCACACTTCAGCAAAACTTACAGCTTCTGCCATTGCTTCAAATGTTAAAATAGCACCACCATCATCAGATATATAACAAGATAGCTTTTCGACGGGGTATTCAACAGCTAATATTGATAGTATAGTATTCGCAGTAACAAGCGGAGGTTCTTTGTCTGGGTCCGCAGTGCTGACAAATACATCAATACCTGGTAAATCAGATCTTCCCTCAGGATTAGTTGGTGAAGGTTGTTCAAATTTGTCAGCTAGAGCAGCTAAATCAGTTGCTCGATTGACTGGACTAAGTTTAGGCAGTTGATCAAGAATCCATGAAAACGCAAACCAAATTTCACATACAACGGATAATCCCCATAACCACATTGCATCCCTATTTGGATTTCTAACTCTCCATGTTAGAAACAATGTTAGTGCCACAAATCTCAACCCCACCAACAACCTGCAAATATTTTGTTGCACACATTAAATAAACATTCAAGGAAAAGTAAGGCGATTCACGCCATATTTTTATGTGCCCATCAAGCGTCAAGTGTGCATTTCTATGTGGGAACTGCATGAATGATGCCAACTGCCAAGGCCCATAGCTTAGTTTCAGTGCATGTTTGCATGATGTTGCATTTGTGAAATTCGAATAAAGTTTCATTTATATTGAGTTTCATTAATGAAAATTTGGATATCTATAATCCTGTTCTGGAATTGAGATACAAATGCACATACCTGTAAGGACTAAGAATTGCAGGAGGAATACTGATTTTCCTAGTAAGTGGTTTCCAAGGTTTATCAATGAAATCTGACATACTCATTTCAATCCCGTCAGGTCCATACGCATCTTCATTCTTCGGCCAAAATGCATTTCCAATACCATAAGTACCTTTAGATTCAAATAACCAACGATTATGATCAAAATCTCCCGTCTGAGTACGCAACAACATCGATTTATTGGTTTTCATAACGGACACTCGTCTATCCATTTTCGCACCACCTTTATTGCCACCCCCACCACCATCATCTTCTTCTCCTCCAACCCGTCGACTAATTCCAACTCGTTTGGAATCACTCCCAAATAACGAACTCGTCCCATAGAGACTCGGACCATCTGGTTTTGATTGATCATTTGAAGTACTGGGTCCAGATGGTTGATTATCTGGTGTTGGGGGCATAAGAACTGTATAATTTGAAAAATCTGTTTGACTACCGTAATCGGAAGATAATTCTAAATCATCATCTCTTGATAGACTTACGACTCGTCCACTGGATGTTCGACGTGCAAATTTCACTGCGGATGGTGGACGTCCTCCTGAATTCGTGGACGTAAATTTCTTCGTTGGACTTGTTGGTGATGTCATTGTTATGATTGTTTCTGAATCTTGATCCGACTTAAGGAATTAGTATTGGATCAACGCGGTTGCTGTCTGAAAAACTGGGTTCTCATTGTTATTACAGCCATTGAAGGGAATTGAAAGGAAAAGACCTTATTCTTCTGTTTTGTCGGAGCTAATGCAGATGGAAAGAGAATGGTAGACAAAAATTTAGTTGGTTGGGATGGAAACCAGAAAGAGCGGAAGAAACGGTTGAAGGGATGGGTGGAGAGAAGAAAACGGGTATGGCTGTTAGAAAACAGAAAATGAATCTGGTTCAGTTTTGGACCTGGTTTTTTATACCCCGGAATCAGAAATTTTAGCTACCTAATTCTTGTCTGCAAGATTGCTAGTAGTCTCAATCTCTGTGCGGATAATGGTGTACTTGGCTTGACACCTCTGCGTATTACTTGGCGCGCCAGCGGCTCCTCCAGTACAAATCTCCAATCAAGATGAATTTTGTTATTCTTGCAAAAATATGTTTTCTCACAGTTCCACAAGTGAACTTATTTCCCAAAAACCTATGAAAAGCCTCAGATGCCTTAAACCTCATATGCTCTCTCACCGTTGCCTGCTTCGGCTAAGATGATCAACTACGTACACATGATGTTTCACACCTGGCTCTAGTCCATGAATCATTATCATGCTTTTATTAAAATCTAATACTTCATCAACTAATCCAGAACAGGTGCAAGCTAGTAAGACTGCAAAAAAAGTCTGATCAATTGGCTGTTTATCTTCCTTCAAAGAGTTGCAAGAAACAAAATCTTTAAGAATCATTTTATCAAACAGGTTCCGAGGAAGACCAAATTCACCACGAAATGACTACAAGTCTACAACAGAACCAACCATTACATACAGCGGTCTGATTCGAACTCAAGTTTCAAAACTTCTCATGAATCTTTTACCAGGTAACTCGATTGCAAAGACATCGGAGATTATAAAATAAGGGCAGTGTGTAATCCACTTGGTAAGAGTTCTCTCACAGAATGCACTGGATCACCCGGAATTACTACTTGGTCTATAACATGAACAATACATCTTCGCGTCCAAATACATCCACTTGGTAAGCACTTATCCAAGTCTGATTACGTGTGAAGCCTGGCCCTGTCATCACCTGGAATAAGATACCTTAGGTTGCACCAATACATCTTCAGGTCCCCGTATCGTGTGTCGGACCGTATGGACATAGCCACATACGGGACACATCTGAAGCTATTATTTTAGGGGAAATTAGGCTAAGGCCCCACCCATGGATAACCCATAATATGAGGCCCCTAGTTAAAAGAGTTTTAAAACCAGGTCCCGAATTAAAAATAAATTTTAATAGAGGTCGAAATGACCAGAATAACCTTTCGTATTTATATGACCAGACCTACCTTTTTCCTCACAACCACCACATTCGTCATTTTTAGAGAGAGAGAGAGAGTTGCAGAGAGAGAAAAAATTTCAGATCCAAAAAACCCTAGAAAGAAGAAGAAGACGAAGAAAGAAGAAGAAAGAGAAGAAAGAGAGGTTTGAATCTATCTTCGATCTTCTCCTTTTCATCTGATTTAGTTTTGGAAACAGTTTCAAATTCAAAACCTAAACACTAATCGGTTTGATTCGTAAACTAAATCTCGGTAGTTTTCGATCTGCTTTTTTTGATTTATTCGTTGTTTGATTCAAGTCCTTTTTGATAAAAGAAGAAGACGAAGAAAGAAGAAGAAGAAGAAAGAAGAAGAAGATGAACAGAGGTTTTGAATCTGTTTTCAAAACCCTAGAAACTTTGATAAGTTGAACTAAAATCGATTTAATTACTACATCAATTGTAAGTTGATTGAAATTTTGATTTCATTTATCTCTTGAAATAGAGCATGTGTAACTTTAAGTTACACATTCAAAACATTGAAAATGATATAGCCTGTGTAAATGAAAACATTTCTTTGCTTGCGGTGTATGTTTTGTGATGATAAAATGTAAATGAAAACATTGAAAATGATATAGCCTGTGTAACTTTAGAAATAGAGCATGTGTAACTTTAAGTTACACATTCAAAATCTAACCACCGATCGTATTGTGGTTTGTATATTGAGTGTGTAAATTGGAGTTACACATACAAAATATAACCTACGATCGTATTGTGTTTGTAAATAATAGTCCTTCCATGAAGAATGTAAGTAGTTGTTCATTTTTAATATGCTTCTTTAACTTGATAGAGGTACCCAATTAGTTGACACTAAGGTCTTTGAACCTTTTAGGTTCATATTTTAGTTGTTCGTTTTTAATATGCTTGTTTAACTTGATTACACTTGATTATTGTTGAGTAAACTAATCATATGGATGTGTAATCCCTAGTTACACATGCTATATGCATGTGAAACTTCTCGGTTACACTAGTTAGATGCATGTGTAATCGTATGTTACACTAGGTATCCATGCCATATTCATGTGTAACATGAAGTTACACAAGCTAGCTATCCAAGCGAGACAATCACACATGATATATTCTTCTTGAAATTTTATTAAAAATTTTAACATCATAACTATTGACGACGTTTTGCTTCAACACGCTTTGAGGACTCCGTGGTGATAATCGCACAACACCGCAAACACATCCCGAAAAATGCCTGCACCTACAAGGTTGGTGCAACCGGGAGCTAACCCTACCGATATGACGGATGTTGCAATGAGTGAAATGCTAGATGAGATTGTCATCAACATTAACAAAATTGAACCTGGACTGCAGAGTGATGGAGAATGCGAGAACCTAGCTCAAGTGGTAACCAATCTTCCGTTTTATTTTTCCTTTATGTTTTGTTTGTAATGGAAGTGTAACTTCAAGTTACACATTGTAAAAGGCATGTGTAGCTTGAGGTTACATATAGTACATTATTATTTTGGCTTGTTTTGTTTGTAATGGAAGTGTCACTTCAAGTTACACATTGTAAAAAGGTTGGCTGATGATGGATTTGAACAAACATATTGTAAAAACTTCCTTTACTGATATAGATATCCTCAGCTTGAGGTTACGTAAGTACTTCGATACATTTGAAATCTTATTGCATTTATAATGTGTAGTGTGTGTTGTAAGATTATGATAACATATTCAAGAGTTTTTTTTTTATGTCGGAAAACAGTTATAATGTGTAATCTGAAGTTACACAACCATTTATAATGTGTAATATGAAGTTACACATTCTTATTTTTCCAGTGTAAAACCCAAGGCCCTATGTGTAACTTCTGTTTACATAATCACTTGTTCATTTGTAAACTTTTGATTAAAAATGTGAGTTTTACATTCCAAATGGTTTTTGCAGATCACGTACGTGAAGGATGACGGAGAATTCAAAAGATTTTGGATTCCAAAGATTGGGAAGGAGTATGTCAAGTACAAGAACGATGCGGTCGGACTTTTCGCCCCAATGTGCAACAACAACACACACTTGACTCACTGGAGTATGAGTTGAAGAGCTTTAATGCTTGGTCCTACATGAACTCATCAAACGTTAAGGAACTCGTGGAGTGAACACCTTCTTCAAGCCAAGAAATATGCATTTTCAATTTAGACTTGGAAAATATGTTGTTAGAAACTCTTAAATTTCATCGAGTTAGTAGATTTTTGCAGGTTCTTGGTTTTGAAAATATTTTTGGATTGAAATTCTTTGAATTAAAAACTTTATCTTGTTAGAACTTTTTTCATGTGTGTACGGGTTAAGTAACTACACATCTTAACTTGATGCTTTAGGTGTAACCCGAGTTTACATATACATTTATCATGTGTAACCTAATATTACACATGCATTCACAAGACAGATGTAACTTCCGGTTACACATCCATATATTTGAGTGTAGGGCGAAGTTACACAAGTCATTGATCGGACTTGCCCAATAAATCAAAATAAAATAAAGATACACTAAAGATTTATCATGTGTAAGCTAATGTTACACATGCATTCACAGCAGTGTAACTTCTGGTTACACATCTAATTAGAAGTTACACAAGCATTTTGACCACTGATCAGAAATACACAATAAATCAAAAATAGAATAAAATGCATTTTAACTGTTAACTGACAAAATATAAAATCTGAATGAATAGATCCTTGTACATAATCAACGTTGCAGAAAAATAAAAACGTTTGGTCCATGCGAACCAAAATGAAGAAAACTAAAAAACAAACAATCCAAGACAAATAACTATCCACACATCAAATCATTACTTGCAAAAATGAACTTTGGTGAGCTCAACTTCCGAGGATTCCCGCAACCCGCCTTGTTGTGACTCGTTTCCTTGCAATTCTTTGCAATGAACTTTCCTCTTCACCTTCTTCTCACGTTTACTTATAATCCTTTTCCCGGTGGTCTACCCGGTTGCTTCTTCATGGTAGGAGGGTTGACGGTGTCGTCTGGATGATATTCAACAGGGCCCGTTGTAGTTGGGAATCGGCTGTATGGCATGCATATAAGTCTTCCTAAAATAGTCGCTTGTAAAATACGATGAAATGAAATCAATAGCCTCACGTTTAATCTTCTGTATGGCTGCAAGAGCATGAGCACAAGGAAAACCATATACGCGCCACCTGGAAGAAAACAAAAACAAATCAAATATTAGTTAGTTGCACATACAAATCATAAAACATTCAAAATTAGCTAGCTACAGGTGCATGTACAGGATGTGTATCTTTAAGTTACACTTGAAAAATAGATGTGTAACTAGTATTTACACATGCATATATCTAATGTAAAGGTGGATATACACATTCTAAAAAAAAGAACATACAGAGAGAAGAAAAAGCATAAGAAACCAAACCTTTGATAGATGCAAGTCTCGTGTTCGAGGTCCACCAATAACAAACACACAATAACAATATGAAAATTTTAAACGATGATTCACTCGGGCGTTGCCCCTCGTGAGAAGTATATTCTATGCGACAAGCTAAAAGTCAAAGGAGCAATCAACATACTCAACAAAAAGGAAAACAAGAGATACAATGTGTCTTAAAAGATGCAACTGCTATAACTATTTACAAATACACAAGCTACAGGACATATATGTGTAACTTCAAGTTACACATTCTACTGTGTAACCTTAAATTACACATTTCAAAAAAAAAACAGCATCTCTACCTAAAATTGTAGTTGATCTTCTGAAACAATGTTGTTTCATCATCGTCTTCTCAATATCAACAACAAATTCTCAACAAATGCTAACTATATTCCCAGATCGGACATGCAAAATTGAAAAAATTGAAAACAAAATTGAAATCAAACAAACAACAAAATTCATACCTAGATTGTTTCTCTTCTTCTTCAGAAACAAATGTTGGTTATACTTCATCTTCTAATAATCAAATCGAAATCCAAAATCGGTAAGATAAAAATAATAAAATATGAAAAAAAAAATTAAGAAAATTAAGAAAAATCAAATCAATAAGCTCAACCAACATCGATTCGTACCTATATTTGAGCTTCCTCTATTCCAACCTGTCTTCAACCTCTTCTCAGATTAAAAAAAATTAAAAAAACGGAAATCAGTAGAAGATCGAAAACAAAAAATCGTTCAAAAAACTATTGAATCAAACGTATTTGATAGAAACAGAAAAGATAAAACAAAACAAACCTATTTGTCGTTCATCAATGCATCTTCAAAACTCGTCGGATCGAAAACCGGTGAATTAAGATGAACAAAATTGAGAGGAAATTAACGAATTGTTGTTTTTCTTCTCGTTTTCTTCACTATCAAACTAACTTCAATGAAAAGATTCGTCCCACAAAAAATCTCCAATGTTGTTTCTGTACGAGAGCAGAAAGAAGAGAGTTAGAAAAAAAAATTTAATTTGATTTTCGGTTTCTGTTAGGTATAAAACGTCTATCGAATTGTTAGGTATAAATAGTCTATAAATACTGGAGGTTATTTTGGGTATTTTCTGATTTATTAAAAATATTGATGACGTCAGCAATCCGGGAATTTTTAAAAACTGGCCCCAAAAATAAAAGTTCTAGGCCTAGAAATATGAAAATTTGAAAGTATGGAGTTGAGGGTGGAAGATCCATTTTGTGGGGCTTGTAAATGTTGAACCCATATAGTAGGGGGATTCTAGCATTTTTCACATTATTTTAATTATGACTAGTAACGCCACATGTGCACATGTGCGATGCACATGCTTGAATTGGATTATTTTAACAACACCAAATTTGATAATAATGGAGAAAAAAAATCTTAAAATAAAAATTTAATATCCTTGTTTGTACTCATTACATAGATAATTTAAAGAGCTTTCCAAATATATCAATTTTGCAAAAATCCGATATGTATTTTTAAAGATATTTAAGTTTTATTTTTTTTGATCTATTTTTAAAACAATGGCTTTCCTGTAAATATACAAATATTAACTTAGTTAATGGGGGTATTATTGTCATGTGAAAAAACTTCACCAAAAGAAGGCTTCATCAAAAAGGGGTCTTTTTTTTATTATTGTATAAGATAAGATGTACCACTCACCTACTTTAAGGCAGGTAGAGAAAGTGTGTATTTTAGCAACTACTGGAGCTGTGTGAATTGTGATTATCATTATCTGCTCATGTTAGCATCGGTAATTACAAAAATAATAAATATCTTTGAATGATATGAAATACGAGATTTATGTGCTCCGCGCTCCACTGTAAAAATCAATCTCCGTTCTTTACCATAAGCCATTATTTCTGATTTCCAAGGAGCTTTTATTCATGACAAACAAATTCTTGACGGAGTGCTTATTGCTAATGAATGTGTGGATAGTAGATTGAAATCTAAGAAGCCCGGTATTCTTTGCAAGATTGACATGGAGAAAGCTTTTGACAACGTTAATTGGCAATCTCTATTTACAATCTTAAAGAAGCATGATTTTGGTGACAAATGGATTTCCTGGATTAGTTGGTGTGTTTCTTCCTCGCATTTGTCGGTGTTGGTGAATGGTAGTTCGACGGAGAAATTCAAACCCACTAAAGGTCTAAGACAAGGAGATTCATTGTCCCCTTACTGGTTTTTATTGGTGGTGGAAGTTTTATCTAAACTGATCAATGATGCAGTGGAAAGAGGTCAACTTTCTGGCTTTCAAGTGGTGGACCATGGAACTATTATTTCGCATCTTCAATTTGCGGATGATACGCTGATTTTCATTGATGCAAGTGTGGAAGAAGTTAGGAGACTTCTAATTATCTTGTCGGTCTTTGAAACTAAACGGTTTGAAGTTAAATTTGGAGAAATCTACTATGATTAGTGTGGGTGCGGATAATGTTATTGATGTTCTTACTGTGGAACTGGGGTTGCAAGGTGAGAAACTTCCTTTTACTTATCTTGGTATGCCAATCGGAGCACATTGGCGTAGCACCTCAGTATGGGAGTATGTTTTGGTTAGAATGGAGCAAAAATTGGCAACATGGAAGAAGAAGAAATTGAATAAAGCAGGTAGACTCATTCTTATTCAGAGTTGTCTTGCTAGTTTACCAATATATTATTTGTCTCTTTTTCATCTGCCGGTTAGTGTGGAAAAACGAATGGTTAAAATCATGCGTAACTTCTTATGGGGAGCTACGGAAGGACGAAGGAAGTTAGTGTGGGTTGGTTGGACAAAGATTTGTATGCCTAAGGCTAACGGCGGTTTGGGAGTGAAAATTTGAGGACTGTCAATCGGGCTTTGTTGGTTAAGTGGATATGGAGGTACTCGAAATGTAATAACAGTCTTTGGAAGAAGATAGTGCAAGAGAAGTTTTTAAAACAGAGATTTCTAATGCGGTGTTGATTCTACTTCTCAATGCAGGAGTTTGTGGAAGAATGTGGTGAACATGGTACCTATGATTCAAAGTATGGTTCGGTTTACGATTAAAGATGGTAACGGTATTAGATTTTGGAAGGACAAATGGCTTGATGGAGGTTGCTTGCAAGATATTTTTCCAGAGGTGTTTAAGGTAGTGAAAGTTAAAGACGCAACTGTGGCTGAGATGATTGGAAGTAATGGTTGGCAATGCGTTTTCAAGAGAGCTTTGAATGCTAATGAGCAGCTTGAATGGGATTTACTTCGGCGTGATGTTCGTATTCCTAGCCTTGTGGAAAATGAAGATGAGATTTCTATTATGGAGAATTTTACTACGGCGAAGTGTTACGAAATTCTAGCCGGACAAGTATGATTCTTGCATTTTCGCAAGCACCTTTGGAAAAGCAATATCCCTAATAAGGTCGGGTTTTTATAATTTGGGCTTCCTTTCAAAATTCTCTTCCAACTAGAGACATGTTAAGGCATAGAGGAGTGGATATAGAAAGTGATTTGTGTGTTTTCTCGTAATACCGAAAGAGAAACAACGGATCATATGTTTTTGCATTGTTCTTATTCTTTTGAGGTATGGAATTACTTCATTAAAGCTTTCGGATTTCTTGGCCAATTAAGGAACACTTTTTGATTTGTTTGAAGCTTGGACGACAAATGTTTTGCGGGGGAGAGGTAGTTCAGTTTGGCGGATTACTCACTATGCAATTTGTTGGAGATTGTGGAAGGAACGAAATGGAAGAGTTTTGGAACTTGCTAGAAAAAAGGAAGCGTCGAGATTATTGACCTTGTTAAACAACTTGTAGTTGTTTGGTCTTGTGACTCGGATACGTTTAAGTATGTAACTCCTAGTCTTATTTGGAGTAATTGGGAGACCCTCATGAATGTGTAACTCCCTTTTCTTATGTAATGATTTTTTTTAATATAACCTTTTCTTAGAAAAAAAAAAAGTAAGCTAAGCTACAAAAAACTGAAATCTAATTGAAATTCTGTTATATATTTTGAATCAACATTGAAAATCTGTCTTGTTTATATATGTGTTTCCGTATTATGATTTTCTAGAAATTGCTGTATTGGACACCCGGACACGTCACCGTGTTGAACGCCCGTGGCAGTATTGATTAAGCAATACATTCCAAAAGAATGAGTTTAAATTAAGCATAGTATATAAACTTCATAAAAACTAGATGCAACTTTTAAAGAATAGAGTGGTATCTAATCTCATATTCTTCATGATAATTTATAAGATACTTCATCTGTTTGTGCACCACATTTCTCATGAGGAACAACCAATAAACTAGAACATATGGATCAGCTCATTAGATGATGACAATGGATCCTCTAGATCAGTTGATGTTATAGAGCTTTCCTGCTCATTCCTCCGAACTCGATGGAACATCTCGATTCATTCACTAAGAGCAAGTCTTATAGTGGAATCTAACCTATTCCAAGTATGGAAAAAGTGTGAAATATCAAGTATAATGGATTCCAAGTTAGTGCCATCCACACTTTTTCCAAGCCACGTTCCATGGTTTTGTGGAATGGTGCAAGATACCGTTAAAAAAAAACTCTATTCTGATTTATTTATTTTTGTCTTTTAGCATAAATTAAACGGAAAAACACCACTTTTAATTTCAACCATGCAAATGTATTCAAGTCAAATACCATTAACCAAGTCAAACGTTATTCTTTTTAGCGTTGTACGCTATTCTTTTTAGTTTTTGTATGATTCCATCATTAGACTTGAGCTTCCATAAACAATTCCAAATATTGAGGTGGCATAGTAGATGGAAGATGGAATTCTTCCACTATAAGACTTGCTCTAAATGATGATAATGGGCATCTTGGCCAGTTGATAATGAAAATAAGTTCATTTGCGAGGAAAAATCATAGTGCAGTTCGGGTCTAGATTTTTAGAGAGATGAAGGCTACATGGTTCTGTTCTGGGAGAGAGACTCGTTGTCTAACTCACATTTTACATGGCATTTTTCTAGAATCCTATGAAGCTTGAGTGAGCGTGTAGTCAATGGATCGTCTTGGGGACCATTGATTGAGGGAGATCCAGGTCATTGACCGAGGGATTAGTAGTAGTGACCCATGTTCTAGTAACAGCTGTTGCAAAAACTAACGGGTAATAGTCTAGTTGATCAGGGGTTGAACTCTAATGCTAAAATAAATTTGTCCATTGACTAAGGGACCTCCTGGTCCTGATATGGAGATGGGCACCATAATGATTGATCTAATGGGGTACTGGTATCGTATTGGTAAGGATGTAAATGAGGCGGATAATGCATGATGCCACATAATATGCGAATTCCATCTAAATTCCTAAGAATTTTCTTTTTCACCGTGAATTTGTTTGGGAGTTTTTATGTGATATGATAATAAAACAAAATACGATCATTTTGAAGTAATTTTCAAAACCCCTCATCCATATATTTCTATTATTCCTAAAATGTCCTTATAATTTAATATTTTATTTTTAATAAAAAAATTATTTTTCATAAAAAATAATTTAATAAAAAATAATATTTTTTTAACAAAAATTTACTAAAAAATTAATATTTTTTTAACAAAAAAAATATTTCATAAAAACTAATTTTTAATAAAAAATTAATAGTTTTTGCTTAAAAAAACTTATTTTCTATTTTATGATAAAAAAATTAATAAATATATTTTTTTTAATTTTATGATAAAAAAAATTTAAAATTTAATTGTTTTTTTTAAATCAATTTTTAATCTTTTCTTTTAAGAAAAATTAATTTTAAAAAAAAATTTAAGAAATGAAAAAGAAACAGAAAAATCAAAAAAAATAATGAAAAAAAAGTTATAAAAAAAAGTTTAAAAAATTAAATAAAATAATAAAGAAATAATTACTTAATATTTGAAAGGGGTAACTTTGACTTTTTACACTGTTAGGACACCCCTTAGCAAGATACTAAGGATGGGAATAGTTTTTCATATCCCCCAATTAATATAAGTATCCCCGCGCGTTCTTTTTCTTAGAATTAATCTCATATAGTAAAAAGAAGAATTAGGATAATGATATAATAATAGGTTTTATACATTTTTAAATTATACTTCCCAAAAGGAAGAAAAAAATATGATGTGTTCATACACATTTTTGTGAATGTATATTATATATGTTTACATACGAATTTTACGATACCGATAATACCCGTGAAGCTACCTGTATATTTGAATTTATATCTTGATTAGTTACATTTTTTGATAAAAATCTGGTTATCTTGAATTCGATCTATATTTCGGGATAATATTTAATATTTGGACACGAAATCAAACAAATTTCAGAATTTTCGATCTTCTTTGTAACGCCCTACACCAGCAAAAGAGCCGAGCCTTCCAAGATATAGCAATGCAAGGAACCGAGCTATAATTCGTAACTTCATATACACTCATGTGTCAAAATATATATCTGTAATTCAATGCATGTGGAGTATAATTCAATGTACAGCGTGATCCTGTAATTCATGACCACCGGTAAATTTACTCAGCCAAATCAAGTAAAATTATTTAGGTAAACAAAAAGTAATTAAGATCAACTTTCGTGCAAATAATGCTCCCACAGGCCTGCTTGGTACTGTGGGTTCAGTAAAATAGATAGGCATGTCTCCGTTTTAGGAAAGTAGGTGAGTGTACTTTTACTATTTTAAATTAATTCCTTTGGTGTAAAGAATTGGAGAAAGCAAGTCAAGTTCAGGCAGTCAGACTGTGAAGGACTCAAGGGAATAAAAAACAAACATCTGGCTACTATAACCATAGGTACATTACACTCTAATATACAATTAAGTGGGATGCTTAACTAAGAAAGAGAGACATACACAAATCCTGAAACTTGTACATGATTTCTGGACACTGAATAGAACCCATGTAATCATGTGGAAAAATGGGGGTAATTGATATTTATATGCTTTACCTTTTGCCGTAGAAGCTAGACTACGTGGTTCACGACGCTGGATTATTTTGGAAGTTTCATTTTCCGATGATACTATTTGATGTGTTGTTTTACTACCATAAATAAAAACATCTACTAAGGGTACACCAAGTGCACCCAAAGAAAAATTCATAGATTAGCTAGGGAGAACTTATATAAAAATGAATGGATATATTGGACATATATATGTGTTGTGTGGTCACAACACATATTACACGTACATACACGCTGAAGAGCAAATATATTGAAGTCCAAGACTGTTGCAAAGACCAAGCCTCGGTGAATAGGAGAAGCGATCTCGTTGTAGTCCAAGTCTTCCGGTATATAAGAAGATGTAATCTGTTGTAACAAGTATTTTAGATTCCCAGCAATATCCTACAAATTGTTTATTAGGTTTTGAATCCTTCTCATGTACATCATATAAATACTGAATGAAAATACTCTAGTCCACACAGTTTTGTGAGACAGTAAAATATCCAAACCTAGAATTCTTGATGGTATCAGCTTGAACCATCCTAGGACCGATTCTCTCTTCCGCAATTTCATTCTCTGATTTCTCACACAATGGTGAATTCTTCAACTTAATCTCCACCGAAAGTCCCTGTTCATTCAAACACGAAACTCAACCTTCGTGAAACCCTAGGACATTAGATCCCTATATCATTCATCCAGGTGATAACTTGACCCACTGTGTTGTTCTCTCCTTTGTTGCAAGGTGATAATTACGGATCATGGGTAAGAGGTATTACCAAGGCTCTCAACGCCAAAGGAAAACTTGGCTTCGTTGATGGATCACTCCCTCCTCCGACTGATGAACTTGTCTATCAATGTTGGAAGTGCTGTGATGATTTGGTAGGAAGCTGGCTTCTCAACTCCTGTCAGCCAGATATACGCGCAAGTTGCTTATACGCGCCATCTTCCCATGCAATATGGAAAGATCTCCAAGTATGATTTTGTATCTCTAATGCACCTATCTTATTCCGTTTGAAATCTGCAATTGCTGCCATTCGACAAGATTCGATGTCTGTCTCCTTGTATTACACAAAGATCAAAACATTATGGGATCAATATGATTCCCTGGTTGCTGTTACTGAGGTCTGCATTTGCGGCGCTGGAAAGTCATTACTTGAGCGCCTTGAACGTGACAGAGCTATGGAGTTTCTCCAGGGCTTACATGATCGTTTCTCCAATCTCCGAAGTCAAATCCTATTGATTGATCCTTTTCCAACCGCTCTACGCATCTTCAACATGGTGCAGCAGGAGGAAGAACAAAAGCATATAACTGCCAGCCCTCTTCCCAACATCGAGTCTGCAGCTCTCAATGCTGGTCGTTATGCTACACAACCTTCTTCTAGTCGCTCTGCTCCCTCTTCAAGTCACAACAAGAGGCCGCGACCCCATTGCGACTACTGTATTCGCCACGGCCACATTAGAGACCGCTGCTATCGTCTTCATGGTTTTCCTGCTCCTTCTGCATCACAACCAGTTGCTGCCAACACCACCATTGCTCCTCCAGATCTTCAGCTTGCACATCAGCCTGCAATGCCTTCTTTCTCTGCTGAACAATATTCACGTCTGTTGGCTCTAATCAACTCTCCATCTGAAGATACTTCAATGGAACCACGTGTTAACTTTGCTGGTAAGCTCCTAAGTACATTTTTTTCTGAACCATGGTTTGTTGATAGTGGTGCTACTCACCATATCTGCAACTCACTATCTTATTTCATTTCATACTCTCCTGTTACCACCTTAATACAAATGCAACTTCCAGATGGAACATTTTCTACAGTTAAACACATTGGTGAAGTAGTCTTCTCACCAACTCTAAGATTATCAAACGTTCATCACATTCCGAACTTCAAATTTAATCTATTGTATATCAGTCAATTGACTCGAGCTTTGAATTGTGCGGCTTCTTCTCACACACAATTCTTTTATCTTTCAGACTCACAACTAACGTAACGATTGGTCGTGGTGAGCTTCATGCGGGTCTGTATCAGCTACGGGTTTCTGCGTCATCGCCTAAAGTTTTGTTTAATAAAACGCCATTCGACGTTTGGCACTGTCGACTTGGCCATCCTAGTTTAGCTCGTTTCCGTTTCCTTTGTAATTCGCATGCTTATATGCATTCCAGTTTTTCTACTAGTTGCGATGTATGCCCGATGGCAAAACAAACTCGATTATCTTTTAATAAAAATAGTATTTCTTCTAAACGTTGTTTTGAGCTTATTTATTGTGACATATGGGGACCATTTTCTACTCCTTCTCTCACTGGTGCAAAATATTTTTTAACCATTGTTGATGATTTCTCACGTTGCACTTGGGTATATCGAATGCATACCAAAAGTGAAACCTGCAAATTTATAAAAAAATTTGCTCGTTATGTGGCAACTCAATACTCTACACACCTCAATACTATATCTACAGGTGTTTCTTTACCTTTTTTACCAATTTTGCAGCGAATACAATCTGACAATGGCACAGAATTCCTTTCTCGAGAATTTCAGACATGGGTCACTAAGAATGGCGTTCATCATCAACGTAGTTGTACTTACACTCCACAGCAAAATGGAGTAGTAGAAAGAAAACATCGGCATTTGTTGACTGTTGCTCGCGCTCTCCGTTTTCAAGCAAACTTGCCTATTACTTATTGGGGAGAGTGTATTCTTACAGCCACTTACTTAATCAACAAGATGCCTACTCCGGTACTCTCTAAACGTTCTCCCTATGAAGTTCTTTTAGGTAAACAACCTGATTATCGTAATCTTCGTGTTTTTGGTTGCCTGTGTTATGCTCGCAACACTAAAATCACAAACAAATTTGATCCTCGTGCCATGCCTGGAGTTTTTCTTGGTTATCCATATAATCATAAAGGATACATAGTTTTGGATTTATCTACCAAGTCTACTTATATATCTAGAGATGTTGTTTTTCATGAACATCTTTTTCCTTTTAAGGATGCACAGCTCACTACTAGTGACTTATTTAAGTCTGTAGTGCAAGAATATTTTTTCTATGATGACCCTCCTATTTACAGTTCACAATTGCAACCTGCGCAAGCTGTTACTCGTTCAGGTCAGCAATCTCCTACTTCCCCTTTGCATACTCTTACTTCAGAGACTGACAGCACATCGAATTTGAATAATGTGCCTTCTCCAGTTCTGCATCCTAGCTCTACTCCTGCTAACGATTCCATTCTCCCTATACCAGTACCTGTGTTACGTCGTTCTACTAGGGATCATCATCGACCACCACATTTGAAAGATTATATTTGTTCTGTTACACAATGTGATTCTTCATCTCTTTATCCTCTAACTGATTACATTTCTTTTGATCAGTTTACTGCACAACACCGTGTTTTTCTTTCGTCAGTTCTCACCAATGACGAACCACCCAATTTTACAGAAGCCATCAAAATTCCGGCTTGGCGTGATGCAACTGTCACAGAACACACAGCTCTCCAAGACAATGATACATTTACTCTCACTTATCTTCCGCCTGGAAAAACCGCCATTGGCTGCAAATGGGTTTTTAAGATTAAATATAAACCCAATGGTGATATTGAACGTTACAAAGCACGCCTTGTTGCTAAAGGTTACACACAACTAGAGGGCATTGATTATCACGATACTTTTGCCCCAGTTGCCAAATTAGTCACTCTTCGTGTTTTATTGTCTGTTGCTGCTATTCAAAATTAGCACTTACATCAACTTGATGTTAATAAAACTTTTCTGCAGGGTGATCTCCTTGAGGATATTTACATGAAAATCCCTCCAGGTTTTCAGAAGAAAGGAGATACTCGTTTTTATAAGCTCAATAAGTCATTATATGGACTCAAGCAAGCATCTCGTCAATGGTTTGCTAAATTCTCTGCTGCCTTAATTGATGCTGGTTTTGTCCAATCACGTGCAGATTACTCTCTTTTCACTTTTCACTCTGGTAACGTTTCATTATATGTTTTGGTTTATGTCGATGACATTATTATTACAGGGAATAATGACTCTGCCATTCAATCACTCAAAGCTAAAATTGAGTCACAATTTTCACTTAAGAATCTCGGTCGATTACAATACTTTCTTGGTATCGAAGTTTCTCGATCTCCAAAAGGTATCTTTCTTTGTCAACGTAAATACATTCTTGACATTATTAAAGATTCTGGACTTTTGGGTGCTAAGATTTCTCCTTATCCCATGGAACAACATCTTAAGCTTCTTCCCAATTCTGGTACTCCACTCTCAGATCCAAGTATATATCGGCGTCTCATTGGTAGACTACATTATCTTCAGGTGACTCGTCCTGATATAACTTATTCAGTTAACTACTTGAGTCAATTCATGCAGCAACCATGTTCTAGTCATTTGGACGCTGCTCATCGTGTAGTTCGTTATCTTAAAGGTACTGTTAGCAATGGCATTTTTCTTTCTGCAACTAGCTCTTTGTCCCTTGCTGGTTATACCGATTCTGACTGGGCGGTGGTGTCCTACAACTCGTTGTTCAACAACGGGCTATTTTACAATGCTAGGCGATAGTCCTATTTCTTGGAAATCTAAGAAACAACCAACTATATCACTCTCTTTTCTGAAGCAGAATATCGGGCTCTTGCAAAACTTACTTAACTGCAATGGTTACATTATCTCTTTCGGGATCTTCGTATTTCTATTCCGAAGCCTATTCCAGTTTATTGCGACAATCAAGCCGCTATTCATATCTCTGATAACCCAGTATTTCATGAACGAACTAAGCATATCGAAATCGATTGTTATTTCGTTCGTGAGAAACTCCTATCCGGCCTCATCAAACCTACTCACATTCCATCAGCTGATCAATTAGCTGATCTTTTTACCAAACCACTGGGTGTGGATCATTTTCGACGTCTTTCTAGCAAGTTGGGCCTTCGTCCTGACTCTACTCCGGCTCCAACTTGAGGGGGGGTATTGGACATATATATGTGTTGTGTGGTCACAACACATATTACACGTACATACACACTGAAGAGCAAATATATTGAAGTCCAAGACTGTCGCAAAGACCAAGCCTGGTGAATAGGAGAAGCAGTCTGTTGTAGTCCAAGTCTTCCGGTATATAAGAAGATGTAATCTGTTGTAACAAGTATTTTAGATTCCCAGCAATATCGTACAAATTGTTTATTGGGTTTTGAATCCTTCTCATGTACATCATATAAATACTGAATGAAAATACTCTAGTCCACACAGTTTTGTGAGACAGTAAAATATCCAAACCTAGAATTCTTGAGGATAGATAATAAAAAGGAAACATGTGTATATATATTTGTGCCAAAAATGATAAATTTGAGTAAAGAAAAATGAAAGATTAGCTAGGGAGAACTTATATAAAAATGAATGGATAGATGATAGATCACTAGTAGAAGAACCATTAATAGATTCTCACTTCTCTTAATCCATATGTCCTAACTTACATTAAACCACGAAAACCAAGAAACATAAATTCAAATAAGATTGGCCATGAAACTAAAGAGTCCCATGTCCAAACTATGTCTTCTAAGCCACATGACATCAAAATCCATACTTAAAAGTTAAAACGAACTACTGTATGCTCCAAAACCAAAAGACATCAAAATCCATACTAAAAAAGTAACAAATTCAAACTACCACATCCATACTCCAAATTGAGACGAAAGTGAACCTATCCTCCTTACTGTTCCATATTATCTTTGGCTAGTGGAAAATGTTTATCTGCATCGAACATATAAAAACCCATCATTTCCAGATCAGCAATAATTTTATTACGAACTTGGGGATCCATGGGGCCTCTGGCTGCCGGTGGTGGTTGTATCGCACTTTGAGGAACAGGAACAACTAGTGGTGGCATGGGAGCATAAGCAACTTGTTGGTTCATTGGGGGAATAGCTTGTTGTGGTTCTATAGGAGCATCAAACATCATCCCAAAGAGATCTTCTTCCGTGATAGGTTCTATGGTACTGATGCGTGTCGTAACCACAACAAATTAATTAATACTTTACTACCTAATTAACTAGTAATATAGGGCAGTCAAGGTCGATCCCACGAGGAGCACGAGATTCTAGTTGTAAAAGTTGTCACGAAAGGGGGTATAAAAAGCAAAAGAAAATAAACAAAGCAATTAAAAGATAAAGTTGAAAGCAATAAGAGAAACGAGATCAAGGAATCCTTCTTCGTTGCGAAATAATGAATCAAGTTATGTTCTTTTCCACTTGTTATTAGTCACAGATTATCACCAACCGTAGGATAGCAGGTCCGCTTAGCTAGCCCCAAAATCCCTAATTTCACTGAGTAACAGGTCCGCTTAGTTATCGAGATTCTATTCAAAAGAACCACCTTGAGGTCCGCTTACAAGATGTAATTCCCGAGAATGCATTAAGATTTATGAATTTAGGTTTAGTACTAGTAGTTAAACTCGGTTCGCTTGGTTCACTTTCTAGCGTTGTTTCTACACACAATTGCTCCACGGAATCCCTCCGCAAGGTCTCGTGTTTGCTACTTATGTAAAAAGTCAAGAAACGATTACTTATCTCCTAACTTTCACTAGCATTAGATTAAACTAACAAATCAATTTAGCATGCATTCTAAACAATCTATCAATCAATCATGAATGTCTTTAAGATCACTCCTATTAGTAAAAACAAACGATAATCATGTGAAGAACTTCAAGATAGAATTAAAAACAAAAACTCAAATCATATTAAGAACTAGAATTCATCCTCAATCAATAAAATTAACTACTCATGTTAAAAAGTTCACACAAAGAATAAGAAAAGAAAAGAATTGTGTGTGTAGAGATGTGTAGAGAGAGATGTGTCTAGAAGTTGTAGAAAACTTCTCTATTTATAGGCTTCAATATTCTCCAAATCTTCTAAGGAGTAGAATCCTTTTCCTTTTGCAATTCAACTTCCAAATTCAAGCTTTTCTCAACTCTTCCCCTTCTCTTTCCAAATTTGAGTCCAACTCTCCATCCAATTCCTAGCCCAAGTCTTCACACCCATGGGAGAAGTCCATAGAAAATTCTGGAAATTTTGGCTCGCCGGAAAACTGGGATTATGGCCGGAATTTTGCCGGAAAACGTCACCGCCGGCCACCTGAAAATTTCTCCGTCAAGAGAATATTCGACGGAATATTCCGTCCGGTCCTCCGTTAGGACTAACGGTCAAACTAGTCAACCGTCAGTCAACTGTTAGTCAACAGGTCAAGGAATAGGAACGAGTCAGACTCGAGTTAGCTTCTGACTCGGTCTTAGTCGGCTGAGTCACTTGCCAGGCCTAATTCTTGCACAGGCCAAATGCTGTGATGCACAATGATTGTGCTTCAGCCATGATGGCCCTGTGTACAACTCACTCATTCAATCCTCCCTGTAACTTCAAGACAATACCTACACAGCACCAACTCCATTGAAATAGACAACAGTCACTGGCAATTCTTCCCTAACTTGCACCACCAGTTCTAAGTATCAACAGCAGCCACATCTCAGCCAAGTATCAACAGCAGCCACATCTCAGCCTTGCGGTGCCAATACCAGCGACAAACACCACCCGCAATGCAGCCTTCACTCCAGTCATCACCACAATTACCCATTAGCTCCATCATTTCTTGCAAGCCCTGCCACTAATTCCTGTCATTAAACAACTCAGTCTGAGCCCTGCAACTCAAGAGCCACTAGCTCGGGCCCGTAACACCGCAATCTTTCATTGCATTTGCCGTAGCTTACCACCCGCACCTGGGGCCATCTTTTCATAAGTTCAGGAAGTTGCTAGCCATTGCATCCCCGGTAACTCACCGTAGCTATCATTTCATTCTTCATTTACGGGGCGACAAAAACCATTCTTCTCAACCTGTGGAACCCCCAAATCAACAAAGACCAATCCATCTCGCTTGAGATCGGTGCCAAACCTCCCAAGCTCGTCACTCGGCTCACTGCAATTCAAGACCAAACACAAGAACACTGACTACTCGGCTCAATCTCTACTCCATTTCACTTGCCTCTCCCGGCTGGTTGACTCAATCCTAGCTCATACATTATCATCTTTGTTTGTAACTCCAGGCCACTCATCTCTGCCACAACCATTCCCCTGGATTAACCTCAAAAGCTCAAAACCACCTCCATCTGCACCTCTTTCATTGCACTAATACCAGCACATCCCTGCCATGGCTAGCTCAGATAACCAGCTTCATCAACTTCCATCACGTACCTAAGCATGCATCTAATACACTCCATTCTCGGTGAGCTTCCAGGTCTCAAACGAGCCCCGCAATCAAACCAACAAGCCATTCTCATTCATAAGCAACACCAGACACGCTTCATCTTCCATGACACTCAATCAATACCTGAGACCACAACACGATTCCCGGTCCAACATATCAACCACCAGATTCATCAATCCTCTGCAAATCCAATTTCAATCCACCTTCACCACCTCAATCATCTTCTTAAATCCCCGAATAAGTCGAACCCATTTCAATCCATCCGATTCAATCCCCGAAGCAAAGCAGACCACCGGTCATATCAACATCACCACCGTAACCCATCTTCGATTTCTTCCTCCCTGAGTAATTCTTGCTAAAACCCAGCAGCTTCACTCCCTGATTTCTCAATCTTGGTTCGATTCAAACCAGATGCCAAAAACCCCTCTCTGTTGCTTCTGTCTTCTTTAAGCATCAGGTTCATCTTATATCATTGATTCCTTCTCTCTGTTGAACTAATCGAACCCTAAGATCGAATCATGGCAGCATCTTACAGATCTGCTTCTCTCACCGATTCCCTCAGACCCAACCGCAAACCATTTCATCTTCTCGGCTCTCGGTTTGTTAGTAGCAGTGGCTGCTCGTTATTGATTCAGCATCCCTGAGCTCACAACGAACTCGTCTTCGATTTCCTCTCTCGAGCTCCCCGAATCTCTCAATTTGGCATTGGTGCCCGTTGTCTGTGTTAACTCTCAGGTAAGGAATGATTGAAGAGAAATAACTCTTCATCGATTTAGGTTTGAGTTTAAATGGGGCGGGTATGGATCCGGCACGAGATATGGGTCTACGGGTTTAGGTTTATCAACCATAACCCATCCATTACCAGCTGATAGTAGCACTTCATTTACGGATAAGGGCTACCCGGTTTGTGACCCCTTAACTTCAATTGTCCTTTCTCTAGTGCTCCTCCAAGAGAGTAGCCCTTAACCTTGGCTGGTCTGTGTTTAACACTCCTCAAATTGGGTTGCCCCTTAACCTTAACTGGGCTCCATATATCAATCGTCCTGTAAAATGACCTTTTTGCCCTTTTGGCTCAAATTGGGTGCTTTTTCTTCTTTTCCTCCGTGCGACTCCAAAGTAGCTATAAAACTCAAAACAAGCGTAAAATACATAATTTACAAGAAAAATAGCAAAGAAAGCATAAACTACTAGATAGTAAATTAGGTGTATTCTACACCTATCAAATTCCCCACACTTAGACTTTGCTAGTCCTCGAGCAAATCAAACTAAAAACTCACAACTTCAAAGCGTTCAAGCGTCACAAGCATCCAAAGAGCTATGAGGACATAGAGTTTTGCATGCTAGTAATAAGAAGTTAGAAATACTAAAGAACATATTCTCATTCTTAAATGTTGAGTGAGATATAACCACACCATAATGAGAGAATGCGTGTTTGAGAAACGATCAATAAGCATTTCGCCTCAACTTCTGCCTCACCATATAAGATTTTATGATAATTGCACTCAAAGAGACAGCTTTTTTATGGTTCTCACATGTGTGCAGGTAGGAATGAAGAGAGAAATCCTGCATCACGTTGAATGGTGGGAAGGATAACTTCCGAAATATTTTAAAAACCCACATCTTTTAATATTTTGAAAAACCATTTTTCTGACGATCTCTAAGAAAGGAAATCAACCATATTATCGAGGATGAGATTACTTACTTACCTTCACATCCGATCGCCAATTATGATAACACCACTCTCACGGAATCCAATAGAAACGTCTTCCACTCCTCATCTTTATCTTCGGTTTCAACTATTGATGATAAACCCTTGAATTCCATAAATCCTTGACAATTTGTAACCTTTTACCTTAAAAATCCTTGTCGCTTGAAACTACCTTATAAATTTTCCTTTCCCACAGCTTATACAAATATTTCTCTTGTTTTTCTCTCTTCTTTTTTATTATTTTTCTTTCCTTTTCTTTTTTTTTTTTTTTTTTTTTTTTTTTTAAACAAGAGAAATTAAATACAAAAATAAACCATGGCCGTGGAAGAAGTATTTTACCGCTTGATTCTTCACAACTTGTATCGTCTTGAAATCATAAACTTCAAAAATTTTCACCTTTTACTTTTCTTCGCTTTCATGAATAAGTCTTCATACTTGAATATAAAATTACCTCATTGTAGTGTAAGTCTTCAACATATATGTAAAATCCGCTCTTTGTATGTTGCTTTACTTATATTTGAAATTTGCTCTTTTTCTCGTTCCGTTGCTTGTAAACCTTAAACTTTTCCAACTTTCCTTGTAGATTTTGATGTCGTTCCTTGTTGATGATGAATGTGTTTCTATGGATCCGTTGTTGTCGAGAGAGAATGGTGCTAACTGCAAATCGAACTACAAGAAGGAAGCTTTCATCCATGGACGTCACCCTCATGATTGACAAAATTAGCACTCAAGAGATCAAAGAGTAGTGCTTCTATTGGTGGGAGGTTGGGTAGCTCACCATTCTACCGGAATTAACTTACGGTGACACACACTCAAACGAAGCTCTTTTGTAGATGGAAAATTTCTGGTCGGTCCCTCACATGATATGAATACGGGTAGTCTCCACTAATGATTGATCAAAGCAACTCTAATAACGCATTTCTCCTGCACCAAATTCGCATCACCGGCATGATTAAATCCATTATTTAACACTCAAACAAACAAGAAATCCGAATGTAGTTCTCTAACATTTCCAAGTTCAATTATGTCGGTCAAAATCTCTATGTAAACATACCTAGAAGTATGCTAGTGACTCTAAAATCTTTAAAAGTTGGAGTTTTTATGAAAAACTTTTTTTTTTTTTTTTTTTAAATTTTTCATTTTTTTGTAATTTTTGTTTTAAAAACATGTTTAACCACTCCCCACACTTAAACCTTACATTGTCCTCAATGTAATTGAATCCTCCTAGTAAAGTCAAGGTGGGAGATTTTAACATGATAAGAAACAAGAAAAAGAACTAACAAAAAGCAAAAGATAAGAAATACAAAACCGATGGGTTGCCTCCCATTAAGCGCTTGTTTTAAAGTCGACGGCCCGACTTGGCTCTTGTAAGATTCATTCCCCATATACTAATAATCGAAAATTTGAGGATCCACCCATAATACCTGTTTTGCAAACAATAACTCCATACAAATATTAGCACAAGAAAACAATAGTGAAATTATCGCTCGATAGAAATTTCCCCCACACTTATTCTCGTCCACACTCGGAAGTGTATAAAGAACATAGAATTAGGAACTTCCATGTATTCCTCTTGGCAAACCTGCATAGTGTTAGCATCAAGTGTTTCCAATGGTGGATATTTAGAAACAAAATCATCCAAAAATACTTTGAAGCACATACATTCAAACCAATAAGAGGTAAAGGAGAAGAATCAATAGGCAAAGGGTTAGACAAACCTTTCAAAAATTCTTGTATTATAGAATCCTCTTCATCCTTAAAAAATTCAAGTGAATTACTTACCTCTTGTATATCGTGGTCCTCTATTAAACCTTGCAACCATTCTTCGTCGTTTTCTACCTTAACCATAGTCTCGGTATCATCATAATCATTAGCAAGTTTTAATAGGGTCTTCCACAAAATCAATGAATGTGGTTTCATCCTCTATAATCATCTCTTCAACATTCTCATCATCGGAATCGGGCCATTCACTAAAGTGATTCTCATCGGTATAGATTGTAAAATCTTCTTGTGCGGGTGTTACTTCGTTTACAACAATAGGTAAGTCACACCCAATCTCCTCCTTTTGAGTAGGTGAAGGATTGTTATTATGATCCGGAGTTGGAATAACTTCCTCATTGTCGGAACACTCATACACTTCCGCGGACTCCCATCTTTCCTTAAGAAAGTTTTGCCAAGCAATAAATGCATCTTCCTCAAGCTCTTCCTTTTGAATAGGTGATTGATCATTATTAAGATCAAGGCTCGAGTAATCTACACTAGCGTCATCAAAAGTCTCCAAAGGTTTGTCCTTTTCAACACAATCATCTTCATTTTCGGACTCACCATAATAAGAATCTTCATCGGTTTCATAACCTTTATCTAGACGTCGTTTAAGTTCCATATGAATAGTCCTACTAATTTCTGCGACAAGCTCTTCCGAGTCTCCATCATCTTCCAATTTGTATAATTTCTGTGCAAGTTTCCTGACGTTCACACGCTTACCACCGTTAGACGGCATCTCCTCTTTGGAAAAAGTGAAGGAAAAACACGATGAAGAGGAGTATATTCCAAATTTTAAATGCGCACATTACTAGAAAACAAATTGTTAGATGCATAACTATCCTTCCATCCATGTGATTGTCCACTTACATACCCGTCATAAGGTTGTTGATATGTATGAGAATATCCATAAGGTTCTCAGAGAAAATTTATCATAGCCAAAATATTGGTTTTGATTGTATCCTAAGGATGGTTGGAAGTTGTCATAATGTTGAGGTTGAAAACCGTATTGATTGTTGTAATATGCTTGCTCTTGTCCACCATACATTGGAAAACCGATACCTGAAATACGATTCAAAAACTAAGTTAGATACGGAATAGAATCCAACAAAGCAAGAATAAAGCAAAAAGAAAAATAAAAACAACTAAAATCATCCATTGCTCCCCCGGAGCGGCGCCAAAATTTGATGCGTGTCGTAACCACAACAAATTAATTAATACTTTACTACCTAATTAACTAGTAATATAGGGCAGTCAAGGTCGATCCCACGAGGAGCACGAGATTCTAGTTGTAAAAGTTGTCACGAAAGGGGGGTGTAAAAAGCAAAAGAAAATAAACAAAGCAATTAAAAGATAAAGTTGAAAGCAATAAGAGAAACGAGATCAAGGAATCCTTCTTCGTTGCGAAATAATGAATCAAGTTATGTTCTTTTCCACTTGTTATTAGTCACAGATTATCACCAACCGTAGGATAGCGAGGTCCGCTTAGCTAGCCCCAAAATCCCTAATTTCACCGAGTAACAGGTCCGCTTAGTTATCGAGATTCTATTCAAAAGAACCACCTTGAGGTCCGCTTACAAGATGTAATTCCCGAGAATGCATTAAGATTTATGAATTTAGGTTTAGTACTAGTAGTTAAACTCGGTTCGCTTGGTTCACTTTCTAGCGTTGTTTCTACACACAATTGCTCCACGGAATCCCTCCGCAAGGTCTCGTGTTTGCTACTTATGTAAAAAGTCAAGAAACGATTACTTATCTCCTAACTTTCACTAGCATTAGATTAAACTAACAAATCAATTTAGCATGCATTCTAAACAATCTATCAATCAATCATGAATGTCTTTAAGATCACTCCTATTAGTAAAAACAAACGATAATCATGTGAAGAACTTCAAGATAGAATTAAAAACAAAAACTCAAATCATATTAAGAACTAGGAATTCATCCTCAATCAATAAAATTAACTACTCATGTTAAAAAGTTCACACAAAGAATAAGAAAAGAAAAGAATTGTGTGTGTAGAGATGTGTAGAGAGAGATGTGTCTAGAAGTTGTAGAAAACTTCTCTATTTATAGGCTTCAATATTCTCCAAATCTTCTAAGGAGTAGAATCCTTTTCCTTTTGCAATTCAACTTCCAAATTCAAGCTTTTCTCAACTCTTCCCCTTCTCTTTCCAAATTTGAGTCCAACTCTCCATCCAATTCCTAGCCCAAGTCTTCACACCCATGGGAGAAGTCCATAGAAAACCGGGAAATTTTGGCTCGCCGGAAAACTGGGATTATGGCCGGAATTTTGCCGGAAAACGTCACCGCCGGCCACCTGAAAATTTCTCCGTCAAGAGAATATTCGACGGAATATTCCGTCCGGTCCTCCGTTAGGACTAACGGTCAAACTAGTCAACCGTCAGTCAAACCGTTAGTCAACAGGTCAAGGGATAGGAACGAGTCAGACTCGAGTTAACCCGACTCGGTCTTAGTCAGCCCGAGTCACTTGCCGTGCCTAATTCTTGCACACGAGGCCAAATCTTTGTGATGCACAATGATTGTGCTTCAGCCATGATGGCCCTGTGTACAACTCACTCATTCAATCCTCCCTGTAACTTCAAGACAATACCTACACAGCACCAACTCCATTGAAATAGACAACAGTCACTGGCAATTCTTCCCTAACTTGCACCACCAGTTCTAAGTATCAACAGCAGCCACATCTCGGCCAAGTATCAGCTATGACCACATCTCGGCCTTGCGGTGCCAATCCAGCGACAAACACCACCTTGCAATGCAGCCTTCACTCCAGTCATCACCACAATTACCCATTAGCTCCATCATTTCTTGCAAGCCTCGCCACTAATTCTGTCATTAAACAACTCATCGAGCCTGCAACTCAAGAGCCACTAGCTCGGGCCAACACCTGCAATCTTTCATTGCATTTGCTGTAGCTTACCACCTGCACCAGTTACATCTTTTCATAAGTTCAGCTGCTTCCTAGCCATTGCATCCCTGGTAACTCAGCTGTAGCTATCATTTCATTCTTCATTTTACAGGGGCGACAAAAACCATTCTTCTCAACCTGTGGAACCCCCAAATCAACAGCACCAATCCATCTGCAACAGATCAGTGCCAAACCTCCCAAGCTCTGTCAGCTCGGCTGTTTGCAATTCAAGACCAAACTGGCACAATTTATCCTACTCGGCTCAATCTCTACTCCATTTCACTTGCCTCTCCCGCACTGGTTAGCCCATGCTCAATCCTAGCTCATACATTATCATCTTTGTTTGTAACTCCAGGCCACTCATCTCTGCCACAACCATTCCCCTGGATTAACCTCAAAAGCTCAAAACCACCTCCATCTGCACCTCTTTCATTGCACTAATACCAAAGACATCCTCGCCATGGCTAGCCTCGGATAACCAAACTTCATCAACTTCCATCACCTGTACCTAAGCATGCATCTAATACACTCCATTCTCGGTGAGCTTCCGGTCTCAAATCGAGCCCCGCCAATCAAACCAACAAGCCATTCTCATTCATAAGCAACACCAAAGACTGCTTCATCTTCCATGACACTCAATCAATACCAGAGACCACAACACGATTCCCGGGTCCAACATATCAACCACAGATTCATCAATCCTCTGCAAATCCAATTTCAATCCACCTTCACCACCTCAATCATCTTCTTAAATCCTTGAATAAGTCGAACCCATTTCAATCCATCCGATTCAATCCCTCAAGCACGAAAGACCACTGGTCATATCAACATCACCACCAGAACCCATCTTCGATTTCTTCCTCCCTGAGTAATTCTTGCTAAAACCCAGCAGCCACTCCCTGATTTCTCAATCTTGGTTCGATTCAAACCAGGATGCCAAAACCCCTCTGTTGCTTCGTCTTCTTTAAGCATCAGTTCATCTTATATCATTGATTCCTTCTCTCTCGTTGAACTAATCGAACCCTAACTTTTCTTTCATGGCAGCATCTTTACGATCGAATCATCAATTTCTCAATCGTCCGCTTCTCTCACCGATTCCCTCAGACCCAACCGCAAACCATTTCATCTTCTCGGCTCTCGGTTTGTTAGTAGCGAGTGTTCGCTCGTTCTTGATTCAGCATCCCTGAGCTCACAACGAACTCGTCTTCGATTTCCTCTCTGAGCTCCTGAATCTCTCAATTTCAGACACAGCCGTTGTCTGTGTTAACTCTCAGGTAAGGAATGATTGAAGAGAAATAACTCTTCATCGATTTAGGTTTGAGTTTAAATGGGGCGGGTATGGATCCGGGTACAGATATGGGTCTACGGGTTTAGGTTTATCAACCATAACCCATCCAGTACCAGCTGATAGTAGCACTTCATTTCTGGATAAGGGCCACCAGGTTTGTGACCCCTTAACTTCAATTGTCCTTTCTCTAGTGCTCCTCCAAGAGAGTAGCCCTTAACCTTGGCTGGTCTGTGTTTAACACTCCTCAAATTGGGTTGCCCCTTAACCTTAACTGGGCTCCATATATCAATCGTCTGTAAAATGACCTTTTTGCCCTTTTGGCTCAAATTGGGTGCTTTCTTCTTCTTTTCCTCCGTGCGACTCCAAAGTAGCTATAAAACTCAAAACAAGCGTAAAATACATAATTTACAAGAAAAATAGCAAAGAAAGCATAAACTACTAGATAGTAAATTAGGTGTATTCTACACCTATCAGGTACTAGCGTCCATCATCTTTAAGAAATTGTGTTCCGTGGGAGGAGAAACGTGCCAAAACATTAAAGAATTCTGTTCACCTAGAGCTTCTTCTGTTGTTGCAGTTGCAGCTCCTACAACATGCTCATCTTGTTGTGCACCAATGTTAGCCTTGGGATCTTCAACATCAAGACCAGCATCTCCAAGTGCTTCTAACTCCTTTAACTCCTTTGCTTGTTGATCGTCCGGCATCTTTAGCTCTTTAACAAGTTCCATTTTGCTGTTAGAATATTTGAGAAGCAACTTAATTTTCTCCTTCAAAATGTTGTGTTCCTTTCTAAGACTTTCATTCTCCGCCTGTAATTTATTGGAAAAAAACTGGGTTGCAATAGAAGATGAAAAATACAGGAAGAGATTGTTGTACTCCAAACTTTCAAGGCTCATACGATTTCTTTTAGACAATTATTTCTACCCTCCCAATAAATTGTCGATTACAACAGGTATGTGAAATAATGCCTTCAGGATACAATGAAAGCCCTACAACGAAAATTGAATTCAAGGTTTGTACCCCTTGATTCAATCAAGAACACATGTGAACAAAATTTCTGATGATGCTTTAGAAAGAAAGAGAGAAAACAGAAAAGGTTTTTCGATATGTTTTCAACGAGTTATGGGAGATGCCATTTATAGAGGTTTTCGCATCTCTTCACGAAACGATGAGTCCCTTCATCATCAGACATCAATGGCGTCATGTTGGATTTGAATATTGGATATGTTTGTAACAGTAAAGCGATTACGTACCACCAAAAATTCTTCGGGGCGTTGCCCCCTAGAGCCCCCCGGGCGGTCTCACGTAAAAGACCCCCTTGGATAGCGTAGTTGAAAATATTCCAACATAATTTCCCTAATTGTAAAAGACAAAATGGTGAAGTTAGAAGTGAGACTAAAAAAGTAAGCTGAGAAGAGGGATGCGGTTTAGAACAAAAAGGGTTTTGAAATATCACACACAAAATGGGTTTGAAAACTATAAAAAGCAAAGGAAATGCGAGAGTTGACCAAGTTCAACATACAAGAACGAGAGATACGAAAGAAATAAAATGGGTTTCTAGAAACCATGTAAAGCAAAGAAAGAATAGAGAGATGACCAAGTTGCACATAGAAGAAGAGATATCACAAAGAAACAAAATGGGTTTCTAGAAACCATAAAAAGCAAAGAAAGAAGAGAGAGGACCGGGTTCAACATACAAGAACAGAGTTATCATATCACAAATAAAATGGGTTTTTGAAAACCATAAAAAGCAAAAGAAAGAACAAAGAGATGATCAAGTTCAACATACAATATGAGATCACAAAGAAATAAAATGGGTTCTTAAAAACCAAAAAAAAGTGCAAAGAAAGAACAAAGAAAGGACCGGGTTCAACATACAAGAACACGGATCGCAAAGAAAATGGGTTTTAAAAACCATAAAAAGCAAGGAATAAAACAGAGAGATGACCAAGTTTAACATACAAGAACAGAGATCACAAGGAAAGAAAATGGGTTTTTAGAAACCACGAAAATTCAAGGAAAATATATAAGTTCAAACAATTACACTTACAACACAAAAGAAAATGGAAGAGAAAAAATAGCTCGGTCTCGAGTCATGGTTGAATATGTGTGCGGGTTTGAGGGGAGAGAGGCTGCTTATGAAGAAGATAACTAAGTTGGTATAACTTTCTTCACACTTCTTGCTAATAAGTAGTACATCAATTTTACTAACTCACTTGTGTAGTAGATCTAACTCACCTGCGGATAAGTGTTAACTCAGTTGTGCTTATGACAGGTACATACCCACGTGCAAAGTCCAGAAGTCACTAGCTAGGTCCAAAACTAGTATTTGATGGCCTTGCCTCGTTACCTGGTGTATGGTCACGAAAAGAAATTACCACTCTTTTTTCTTTTGGTAAAAAGATTAGAGATCACCACTACTTTATAACCATGGTTTCGCATCTCTTCACGAAACGATGAGTCCCTTCATCATCGACATCAATGGAGTCTGTTGGATTTGAATATTACGGATATGTTTTATATGAGAAACGATTCGTACCACCAAAAATTCTTCGGGGGCGTTGCCCCTAGACCCTATAGGGGAGGTCTCCCTGTAAAAGACCCCCCCTTGGATAGCGTAGTTGAAAATATTCCAACATAATTTCCCTAATCAGTAAAAGACAAATTGGCTGAAGTTAGAAGTGAGACTAAAAAAATAGCTCGAAGAAGGGATGCGTTTTAGAACAAAAAAGGATTTTAAAATATCACAAACAAAATGGGTTTTTAGAAACTATAAAAAGCGAAAAGGAAGTGCGAGAGTTGACCAAGTTCAACATACAAGAAATGAGATACGAAAGAAATAAAATGGGTTTCTAGAAACCATAAAAGCAAAGAAAGAATAGAGAGATGACCAAGTTGCACATAGAAGAACAGATATCACAAAGAAACAAAATGGGTTTTTAGAAACAATAAAAAGCAAAAGAAAGAACAGAGAGAGGACCGGAGGTTCAACATACAAAACGAGTTATCATATCACAAATAAAATGGGTTTTGAAAACCATAAAAAGCAAAGAAAAGAACAAAGAGATGATCAAGTTCAACATACAACAAAGAGATCACAAAAAGAAATAAAATGGGTTCTTAAAAACCAAAAAGTGCAAATAAAGAACAAAGAAAGGACCCAGGGCTCAACATACAAGAACACAGATCGCAAAGAAAATGGGTTTTAAAAACCATAAAAAGCAAAAGGAATAAACATAGAGATGACCAAGTTTAACATACAAGAACAGAGATCACAAGGAAAGAAAATGGGTTTTTAGAAACCACGAAAATTCAAGGAAAATATATAAGTTCAAACAATTACACTTACAACACAAAAGAAAATGGAAGAGAAAAAATAGCTCAGTCTCAGTCATGGTTGAATATGTGCGAGGTTTGAGGAGAGAGAGGCTGCTTATGAAGAAGATAACTAAGTTGGTATAACTTTTCTTCACACTCTCACACGGTGATCTCCACATGGGCCCCACTTGTATAGCGTGGTTGAAAATATTCCAACATAATTTCCCTATTGTAAAAGACAAAATGCATTTGAAGTTATAAATGAGACTAAAAAGTAAGCTACGAGAGAAGAGGGATGCGGTTTTAAATTAAAAAAAGGATTTTGAAATATCACAAACAAAATGAGTTTTAGAAACTATAAAAAAGCAAAGGAAGGATGTCTTGAGAGTTGACCAAGTTCCAGCATCACAAGCAGAGATAAGAAAGAAATAAAATGGGTTTAAGAAACCATATAAAACAAAGAAAAGAATAGAGATTGATAGGTGTAGGAATACACCTAATTTACTATCACAGTAGTTTATGCTTTCTTTCTTTCTTTATTTTCTTGTAAATTATGTATTTCTACGCTTGTTTTTGAGTTTATAGTTACTTTGGAGTCGCACGGAGGAAAAGAAGAAGAAATCACTCAGTTTGAGGCAAAGGTAAAATTGTGCTTTTCACGAAGGAGGGAATGCTATATGGGTCTGACCAAGGTTAGGGGAGGTCAAGAAGAGGTGTCCCTTATCCAAAAGAAGAGAGTAGAAAATAGCACATTTTGGGTTGTACTAATGGTGGGTGTCACGAGATCCACCGCACACCAACTTAAACCCGTGAGCCCATACCCGTGCCCAGGACCCATGCACCCGCCCCATTTTAGCTTAAACCTAAATCGGGAAAGAGTTATTTTCTCTTCGACCGTTAACTTCCTCGCTGAAACGAGAGAGAGGTGAGAAGCAGCGGCCATTATGCATTTGTCCAGGATCAGAAGCAAATTGAGATTCGAGAAGGTAGTGAGTGATGAGTTAGACGAGTCGAAGATAGCGATGCTTTGGAAAGATTTGAAGCGTGATGAAAGATTGGAGGTCGCTGTTATTATGAAATCGAGTAGATGAAGTTTATGGGATCTGTTCTTTGCTTGAGAGAAAAGTAAATCGTCTTTGTTGTGGGTGAGGAATTCTCTGTTGTAGATTGATTGAAGAAATGCAAGGTGATTCGAAAGGGTTTGTGTGTCATTGCTCGTCTGTATTGAATGCGAAGTCGATGAAGATGAATCCAGAAATAGAGAAGGAGCGAGCTCGAGTTTGATTGAGTTAGAGTCTCAGCGAGTTTTATTCTTTTCTCTCGATTACGGTAATGGAGGAGAAATTGCGGCTCTATAATAAGCAATCTTGATGAATTTTGAGTTGGGTTTCTCTGCGAGACTCATGGGGTTTGAAGTTTGATGGGACTCTAATGGGTGAATTGGTTGTTGCATGGTGGAAGATGGCTGATTGGTAGTGAGACAATGTTGTGAAGCTCAACGAATTCGATGGTCTTTTGGTGGTTGAGCCGAGACTATGGGTAGTGCGGCTGTGTGGTGATGGTTACGGCAGAATGGTTACATTAGGGATTTTGGTCTTGAGATGTAAAGGAGCTGGTGGCATTTTACATTGGAGCCATGGCATTGCTTTGCGAGTTGGAGATGGAGTGCGAGACTTGTTGTGTGAGAAGTGACACTTAGGGTTATAATGCTAGTTGCGATGGGAGCAATAATATAGGCGAGTTATAGTAGTCTTGGCTGATGTTGTTGTGTTTATGCAGTCACAGAAGCTGAGGAAGACTCACAGCAATGGCTTGGCGAGTCGTGATACAAAGATGGATAGCGAGATGGAGAGGCGTGGTTATGCGGTGAAGGCATGTTGCTCTGGAGGTTGCAAGCCCGGTGGAGATCTTTGCTAGTGATGCGCAGTGAGTCATAGTGAGTCTCGGAGCAATGACTAGATGATGTTGGCTTTCTCTGTGTGTGTGTGTGATGTCTCAAGAGTGTGGAGCGGGGGTTATAGTGCTCTTGGAGGCCGGGGAGGATGAGAATGGATATTACGATGATGGCACGATCTTTGTGTGGTTGTAATGATGGTGATGTGTTTGCTTGCCGGGGGAGTTCGGTGTAGTGAGGCGATGTTTGAGTGTGAGTTGGGCGAAATGTTGATAAGAGGTTGGTAAAGGTGATGTGCAATGAAGTAAG
>JAJJWW010004887.1:0-64675 GCA_023531295.1 Papaver armeniacum
TGTCGCGATATTCTGATCCTACACGAGTGGTGAAGAAGTGCAGAAAGAATTGATAGTTGAGAGAGAGTGCTTCTTTTGTTTCATCACAGATGCAACATTTCATTACCTGAATACCGTTACCCGACCTCACTTGATCACTCTCCATCTAAGGTCACCATTGTATTCTCTTTTGCCTTAAAAAGGATAATGACCACTTCATCACATTTTTTTTCTATCACTACTATTTTTACTTGGTAAAATCTAAAACCAACCATACATCCATCCTCCATGAAGAAAGCATCTTTACCAGATACAGCACAACACCAAAAGTACAACAAACTAGATACCTAGATACACCAAAAAGAAAAGAAAAAAAAGAAAAAAGAAGGCTACTTTCGTACATCATAGGAACAGCACTCCCGACGAACATAATAGACCAGCTAGTACATTTACATAACACACTGGCCATACACACTGGCCATAACTAAACCACCCCACTGCAAATTATCAACCATTGATCACGGCACCACCTAAAAGAGCAATTGAAAGCACAAATAGTTAGTTAACCAAAAGTGGACGAGTCTCCAAAAGAACCAACTCTTAGCTTGAAGGATCAAATTCTAGTAACTCACCATTTGGGTGAAGCACTTGTCCTGATATGTAAGAGGAGTCGACGTTAGAAGCAAGGAACACATAAGATGGTGCAAGCTCATGCGGTTGTGCAGCTCTTCCCATTGGCACTTCTGACCCAAATTCCTTGATCTTCTCTTCTGAGAAAGAAGCCGGGATCAACGATGTCCAGACTGGACCAGGTGAGACACCATTCACCCTGATTCCCTTACTAACCAACTGAAGAGACAGTCCTCTGGTGAAAGACACAATGGCACCCTTAGTTGAAGTGTAATCAAGCAAAGAAGCATTGCCTTTGTACGCGTTTATGGAAGTAGTATTTATGATACTACTTCCCTCTCTCATGTGCTTCAAAGCATGTCTAGTCATGAAGAAGTAAGAGAAAATGTTAGTCCTGAAAACTCTTTCGAGTCTCTCCTCATTGATCTCCTCGATTGTCGTACTTTCATACTGCTCGGCGCAGTTGTTCACAAGAATGTCGATTTGTCCGTAGGCGTTTACAACTTCCTCAACCACGCGTCTGCAGTTCTCATCATATCCCAAGTCCATTGGTATTGCGATCGGGTCTTTTGAATCTTGAGTTTTGGCCTCTGTTATCATTTGAAGAGTGTCCTTTGCATCTTTGTCCTCTTGACCTTTCACATATGTGAAAGCTACTGTCGCACCTTCAAGAGCGAAACAATAACAAACAGCTCTTCCTATTCCTGAATCTCCACCTGTAACTAGGGCAACCTTCCCCTGCAAGTTGGTTCAATTCCACACACACTAATTAGATCATGATAGGAAACCAAAAACATAATTTGCAGCAAAACTGTTAAAAAATCACAGAAAAAACGTGTATTTTATATGAGCAAAATCACTTTACACGAAGTTTGTTAGCAGGTTTGTAGTCATCGTGAGCTGCTTGAGGAATAGGATTCATGACATGTTCTTTTCCTGGTTGTTGCTGTTGCTTTTGTGGGGGAAATTGTTGACCACTTGATGCCATGACAACTCTCTTGATCTAAGAACTAAAATTACGTTTTCCTAGATTTTGATCTGGATCCACAAATAAGCAAACTGATGATGATCTTCGATGAAAATAATTAGATCAATGAGAGTGGATTTATACTGAGGGTTTATTGATGTAGTGACTTGGCCACTGCCACGTTTCATGTAACGTGAGTAGGTGTCAACTGATATGGATGCATGCTGCGGACGTGGCCGCTTGGGTTTCTCTTTAGATAAACTTGGATGAACCTAGAAGAAGTTTTTTGATCTATCCGTACGGACCGTCCTCCTCATGTATCTTGTTGTGATTCGGCCAAGATATGCAGAGCTTAACCGGCCACTTGTCTAAAACAAGTACTCCTTCCGTTTCAAAAAGACCGTCCTCTATTCCATTTTCGTCTGTTTCAAAATTGTGTCCACCTTCTGTTTATAATCATATTTTTCCAATGAACGGGATTCAATCTAAAATATTAAAGAAATTTGTATAATTAAGGAAACAAATATATCCTTCATTCCTTTTAAGAAAATATATATTTGCTTCCAAAAATTAAGATCTTTATAAAGTTTATACTCCGTAAATTCGATATATTTTAATTTTCCTTTTATATGTCATATGTATAATCCTCCTGACAATTTAGGTAGTTTTTATTGATAGCATTTTTATTAAAATAAAATAGGTAAGTAACTAAGGTAGTCAACTAAAATATTGTGGTCTCCTTCATATTTTGACAAAGTCAAAGCGGACAGTCTTTTTGAAATGGAGGGAGTAATAAAATTTAGTTGAATTTTGACCAGATGGATGTTCTACAAGATTTTATATGGCTAGAACTGCCACTCATCCGACCGGGGTGCTGTAAATTCTATACAAGAAAAAAAATTATTTATTTATTTACCCTTACTATACCATTTTTTAAGGATTAGCAACGGACTCTGGTTGTTGCTGACTGGGGTCGCAACGGCAGATCACTGTTGCAAAACACCATGTTGCAATTTTTCGCAACGGCATAAGCTCTGTTGCGAATCTCGGTCAGCAACGGGGATTCGCAACGGAGACCGGCGTTGCTAAATTGTTCATTCGCAACTTAATCCTGCCGTTGCGAAAATTTTCAGGAACAGAAAAAAAAAAAAGGCTAAGAACCAAGCCATAGCTTAGATTCAAAGCCACGGCTTCCTTCCAAGCCGTAACTTATATTCAAAGCCACGGCTCAGGATATTATGTTTCCCTGTTCATATGGAAATCAACATGACATATAAACCATTTTTGAAATCATATAACTGGGAATCCATTAACAGTTTGAGCACAATTAAATAAGCTGAGAATCCATGTTATTAAAAGGTTACATAATTTGGGAACAATATAGCCACACACAAATATCTTGAAAGCAAATGTCACTTTGAGAAGATTTTGTAATAAAGTTTTGATAGCCTGAATTCTAACCTTCTTCCTTCTCTCAGGACTTGCAAATATTTGTACACCTAGCATATATTTGCAGCAGCTCCTGAAAACAATACATTCGAAGTTGAAACATAGAGTAATCTATTTCAGCAATGACAAAATCACTTGACAAGAGCATTGATTCTGTAAATAGATATACATCTCCAACTACCAAAAATTCATAAAATAAAGACCCACTCTCGCAAAGATAAAGGAAAATAAAACACCTCCCTGGGATGCAACAACATGAGCTAATTATTACAGAAGAAAACCAAAGGTGCAAACAAAGCGAAACAGAAAGTACTTCAGGTGCACTTCACTGAAATTACCTGGCCTTGAAAGACTGATAAACGACGAAGTGCATCAACTAAAGCTGCAGCTGCTAGGAGTTTAATGCTCTCACTCTAAACATTAAAGTTGGTACACATCAGTAGCTTTTCTGCACAATAAATACGAAAATAGAATGACTGAGTCAGAATGAAAAATTGATGAACAAGGAAATAACATCATACTAGTTGAACTAGACCAAGTGCAGAAGCAATTGAATAACTAAAGCAGCAAAAGTTTGGAATGGTTGTTGAAATGTAAACTTCCCTTAACAACAATGTCTGACAGGTCCGGCATTGAGAATAACTGGTAAAGAATTAACCAAATTCTCCAAACAATCCTAATGGAACTACTAAGTTATGCCATTTCACAGGATAGCTACTCTGTCACCATTCCTTTTTTTAATATCTTCGTTATAGCCCAAGTTATGCCAAGTCAGATTACTGCATCAGTTTACAAAAAATCAAGTTAAGTTAATACAGTATACCTGTGAGACATGGTATTCGGGACCATTAGTCAATGAGGATGTGATGAAGCCCTTTAATTGCTCAACTTTAACCACGATCCCATGAAAGATAATGAAAAGGAAACAAATGAGAAGCATAGAAAATAGGGGTGACATTTCTAGCCAACAAACTTCAGATAAGAAGCATAGAAAACAATCATGGTATGGAATTATCACAATGATCTCTTTTGACCATATTACCAAGCACTGCAAAAATATCGAAGCTAAGAATACCACCCAAAATCTGCCTTAGATCTATAGCCATAGCCATTTTCTCTTCTCCTTCTGTTGAAAGATAGAAGTTGCCCTGACCTCGGCGACTAACACAATACTGAATGCAAACATGTTCAACAACCAATACATACTCAACCACAAATCTGGCATATCGAAAATAAGCACCGAAAATTGTACACTCAACTGGCCCTGGTTAGTACCAGTGATACACTAACCTGATCGTTGTAAGAATTTTATTGGAAACTCATATAAATACATAGTATTATGTATAAAAATTTCAGATCAAGCTAACGGTCGGATTCTGTAAAATGGGACATACAATAGGCCTGGTCTGGGATAGAAATCTGTAGGTGCGGTCAAAAATGTTAAAGCTTCTGCAGTAGTTGTTTATGTCAGATCCCTATGAAATTTTTACAGGGTATTGAAAATATCATAAAACATCACATTTCAAAAATTCATCAATTTATAATAGTTATATTACGAAATACAAGGTCTCAAACAGACCTGTTCGAAATTTAATCCCTGCAGAAACACAATCAGTTCGGTGGGTTGATTCAGGGTCTTAACATAGTCCGATCATTCTCAAATTTTAACCTAACATTCCAGGCATATACAATTATGACGCATCAAAAATTGGCTGCAAGCTAACGGCTGAATTGTTAATTAACAGTAATACTATGTTATATACAAAACTAGGGTTTCATGAACACCCAGATTTAAGATTTACCAAATCAAAATCTATGAACAACCAAAGTAATTGAGAAGCCTAAACAATCACAAATCAAATTGATAAAGCAAGAATAAACTTGCCTTTGAATAGAAAGAAGAGATGAATCAAACCAACAAGAAATGAAATCAAAAATCAATCTATCTCTCGATCAAGTTCTGTGCTTGTGACATCTCAACCATTCCGAGTTCACCAACAGGTTTTGGAGCATTTTTTCCACCAATGATTTTGGGAGCAACAAATGCATAAACCTATACAAATTCATCGTAGATAAGATATATGAGTCACAACTAGATAGATCCACAAAACAACTTACCATCAAGGGTCATAGCATACTTGAGAACAGGGAAGGGAACTCGGGAGGCAGCTCTGTAGAGTAAAGGAGCATTCACCAGAAAACATTATTTCAAAGCTTCCTAACCAGAGCAACATTGAAATGTTAATAAAGGAACAAAAGACAGATCATTGTCTTTGGCTACAAAGGTTATGGAGAAAAAAAAAGAAGACTTGATATCAATATTTCCAAAGCTTCCTAGATTACCATTTACTGAAATTTGAAACAACTTTTGATTTACCACTTCTTCCAGTAACAAAACCTAATAAAAATCTATATAAAATCCATTATACTCTAAATTTTTTAACTACAAAAACAAAAAACCTCAACAACAAAACATTCATACAACGATTCAACATAAAAAAAAAAATTTGCCTTAGAAATCTCAAAAATTACCTTGATATCTTCATTTGAAACACCATAATCCAAATTAGAAATATAAAGCTTGTTACTCCCAGTATCCATAGCAGCAGCATAATACATATCATACATACCTACCACCTGCACTTCTAACAAAAATCATCAATCAAAACCTTAATTCCCTCGAACAAAAATTCAAATTCAAAATCAAAAACCCTAATTTACCTTTTCTTCAACCTACTGAGTTTGAATCGACACTTGATTTAGCACCACCACCATAAATCACCAGGGTTATCAACTGATTCTACATCTACTCTTGATTTCTTCCTCTCAAGACCAAAACCCTAATTTATTTTCTTCTCCCAAAACTCAGTCAATAGCAACACCGTCACCTCCCCCCTCGATTAATCAAGCTACAAGACTTCTATGAATCATTCACTTAATTACAACTCAAATCTTCCGATTTGAAATCAACATAAAAACAACGAAGAGAAACTTGGGTTTTTTAGAGCTGCAGAGAGAAGAGATGAAAGTTTTGTGGCTGAGAAATGTAAGAAAAAATCGAAGAATGAAAGATAAAGGCGGATAAGTCTTGAAGGGTGGAAAAAAAAGAGTACTTTACCAAACTTTGACTTGGGCGTAAATATAAGTCATTGTGTTCCCAACCACACGTGCGCTTCGCACGCTTAAACAAGGGCAGCTGCGATTCGCAACCTTACGTGTAAGGCTGCACAAGAACCGAACTGGAACCGGTGAACCGGACTTGAACCAGAAAAAAAGAACCGGAACCGGACCGGTACCTGGGGAGCCGGTACAGGGAACGGGAATTGTTTTCAGAACCGGTTGCATATGAGTACAGAAACCGGTTCCAACCTTATTCCCGGCCTTTCCCGGACTGAAATACCTGTTAAATTTGATCCATTGTTTAGACTTATCTCATTCGTTGATGATAGGTTTTTATACTTAACCTATTTACTTATTCTCATCTTATTCTTTGTCTCACAGAATCACAGACGACTGTAGTTTTCTTCTCCTTCTTCTTAATAATCTCTATTCTTATTTACATCAATTGAATTGAAACAATCGGTACCGTAAGAAGTATTAGTATCAATTATAATAATTTTCATTAATTTTAGGTTCATAAATCTGGAAATTTCATGTATGTTCTAATTAGTTTTCAATTGATTAATTGGTTGTTCAATTAGTTCTGTTGATACGATTTCATTCTATTAGTTTGGTTAATTTTATTTATTTTATTTTAGTTTGTTTAATGAACACAGTATTGATGAGATTATGTTTCACAGGGTTCACATGGAGGAATCAGATGGAGGAATTTGTGAAAAATAATTTAAGTTAGGGTTTGAAGATTTGAAGCTTAACAGGTGTGGAAGAGGATGATTCAAGGGATTTGAGTGATGAAATTTACAGGGTCTTGGTATGTTTTTTTTTATCAAGAGCAACACCTATGATAACCTGTATGTAGGGTTTTTCTTAGTCTATTATTGGGTCTTGTTATAACCCATTGTTTCTCTAGTCATCTGATTGTTGAATCTGTTCTCAAATTTGATTTCCTTCTCTTGGTTTTTGCTGATTTTGTTCATGTTGTTGTTTTTTTACTAGCAAGAAGATGCGGAGTTAGTGTTGCTGTGGATGATGGGTTTAAATTAGATCGATTAGGGTTTGATAGATTAGGCAGTATATATGAGTTGGTAAATTGCAGGAGTCGTTGGAGATAACAGATGGGTAAAGATATATCTGTAACTCAATTGGAACATGGAAGAGATGATTTTTGGTTTGATGATGAAGCCAGAGAAGAATTCACATACTAGGATTTCATTTGAATTAGAAATTTAGAATAGTATCATAGATTTTGTTATCTCTTGATTTTGTTGAATACACATAAAAGTATGAATTTTATTGTCATTCTATACTTATCAAAATTATCTGTTAAATTGATTACTCACTATAATGGATTTGGGATTTTGGACATTTTTCATTTGAGCTGGAGACATAACTGCAGTGGGTAAAAACCCGGTACCGGTGTTGTACCGGACCGGTACCTGAGGTACAGGTACAACTCCAGGTACAGGTACAGGTACCGGTCCTCAAAATGAGGTACCGGCCAACACCAAGTACAGGGACCGGTTCCATAAGAGAACCGGGCCGTACCGGAACATGTGCAGCCCTACTTACGTGTGCGGTTGCAAAATTCGCAACGACAGATACCTGTTACGAAAAATTAGCAACGAGGATTAGCAACAGAAATAGTGTCGTTGCTAATCTGGTTGCAAATCCCTTAAAATTGTGTAGTGATTTACAAGGGAGTGAACAGTGAGGGGGAGAAAGTTTGTCCCTGACGGCCGGCTGCTCCCGGCCGTCAGATGAGCTTGTCAAAGAAGATGGGACGTCGATCGTCAAGCAGCTCATTCCGCCAGTTCCGCAGCGAGCGGCCACGAATTTTGTGTCGTTTATAAAGTCCCTATATAACTGTAACGAATCTCTTGTTGCTGATATTTTAGGACACATATATGAGTCCCAAATTGGAGACACAAAAAATAGCCCTCTACGAATATATGGGGAACTGACGCGCGTGCTATCAACATGGAAACTAGGGAATATCTAGGATATCTAAGTTTAGCTTGAAGAAGCTTATAAATTTCCATAAATCAAAAAAATTGTATTTTAATTATACAGAAAAGCTTATCAATTGGTATTGATAAAAGAAAGAGATGTTATGTATGGAATCACTAACATATTCCTCTGAACTATATGTACCAGCAATTCGGACACCCATGAGGGATATACATAGACAAATCACTAATCATAGCTCATTCCATCACATTCCGTATCAAACGGCAACGATTTTTTTGACGTTTATAAACGTCCCTAAATGATTGTAACAAAATCTCTCGTTGTTGATATTTTAGGACACATATCGGTCTCAAATTAGAAACACAAAATATAGCCCCTAAAAATCTCTAGAACTGACGCGTGAAACGCGTGCTGCTGACTTAGAAATGAGGGAATGTTTACAGCGTCTAAGTTTAGTCAGATATAATTAAGGAGTGAACTTTGAAGGGGGGGAAGGTTTGACCCGGAGATGCTCCCGGCCGTCGGATGAGCTTACCAAAGAATATGGGTCGTCGGATCGTCAAGCGGCTCATTCCGTCACATTCCGTAGCAAACGGCCACGATTTTGGTGATGTTTATAAACGTCCCTAAATGACTGTAGCAAAATCTCCCTATTGATATTTTGGGACACATATATGAGTTCCAAATTGGTTTCACAAAAAGTAACCCCATACAAATCTCTAGGGAACTGACGCGCGAAACTCGTGTTGCCGACTTGGAAACGAAGAAATGTCTACGATGTCTAAATTTAGTTAGATAAAATTAGGGTTTTATAGGTTCATTAGTCATAGCTTAATGGAAGAAATTTATAAATTTCCAAAAACCAAACAAAATGTATTTTAATTATTCGTAAAAACTTATCAATGGTATAGATAAAAGAAAGAGATGTTATGTATGGAATCACTAACATATTCCTCCTAACTATATGCACCTGCAATTTGGAAACCCTGAGGGATCTAAATTTATGGGCTCAAAAGCTAGGTTGCAAGACTGATAATGTCCCTATCACCTATTTGGGTTTGCCTTTGGGGATACAATTCAAGTGTAAGCATATATGGGACCCTGTTTTAGAACATTTTGATAAACGACTTCCAATGTGGGAACAAATATACTTATCCAAAGGTGGTAGGTTGACGCTTGTTAAATATGTTCTTTCGGGACTGCCAATCTATTATTTTTCACTGCGCAAAAGCAGCTCTCTTTGGTTATCGCCTTCTTCTCCCAGTTTTCCTTTGTTACATCCATCCATTGTCAGGTTCATCTCTAATGTGATGAAAGTGGGTCTCTAAGAGTGTAATACTTGAGCTCGAAAGAAAGATGCGGAATTTTCTTTGGAACAAGGCAGATAGGACTAACGACATTCACCGGGTATTTTGGTTGGAATTGTGAAAAGACGAGGGTACCCAAATATACCTCAATCTAAAACTTTTCCACCTATAAGTCCTTTCTCCGAAAGTGATTGTCTATGGACTGAGTCAAGACAATACAACTAATCGGTTCACACTTCATGTGATCATCTATGGATACGAGATCGAGACAATACGACAACAAGATAACTTGCGTGATTGACTATGGATACAAGATCGAGACAATAAAATAACGAAGTATGTTTACTTGATAATAGGTTCGCACTTAACCAAACACAATAGGATTGCTATCAAGTAAATAGGAATAAACGGTTGTGTAATTTAATTTAAATTATAATAAGAACAATTATAATTGCGGAAAATAAAAGTAAATGACACAACAAGATTTTGTTAACGAGGAAACCGCAAATGCAGAAAAACCTCGGGACCTTGCCCAGAATTGAATACTCTCAGGATTAAGCCGTTATACAAAATCTAAACCAACTTCGTATAGTTGAGACCAAGCAACTAAATCTATAGTTCACCTAGTTCTATCTGTATCCCTGCGCCTCCAACTTGTAATAAGTAACGCACTTGGAACAATTCCTTTGGTTCGTATTCCAAATAGTAAAGGAACAACAAATATGTTCGGTAACAACTCTTTTCAAACAAGTGATATGAGTTTGACAAAAGGCTCTTCCGTTTATCCCAATAAACGCCTTTGTCAGGTTCTTAGATTTATCTTATCAACAACTACCAAAGTAATTGTTAAGACTATGCAATCAATACTTCGAATCACAAAGAATTGTATTGATGCCGATCTACTCAACTAATCAATCAAGGTTATCACAAAGATAAACCGATTATAGTTGGATCCCCAAACCGATCAAGTTTTGTGCACATCAAAGATTATGAACTCAAATCAGAAATCTTCTTTGTCTTCAAATCTTCTTAGATCTTCAATAAACACCTGCACACAATCAACTTGAATCTCTTGTGATCAATCACACACAGAACGGAGTCTGTTAACAATGGATTATCACAAGACTGTTTGTACCATAACCAAAAATGCCACATAATGGGCCCAGTTGGAGCTTGAATCATCTTTTGGCCCTCATCCAAGCCATCTAACCAGTCAACCGAAGCAGCCCACCAGCCTACCCAGTATTACAATGACCGGTCAACGGTCAAAGTCAACACTCGGTCAAAGTCAAAGTCAGGTTGCTCGTCGCACCTCCAGCCAAATACTCATCCGCACTGCCAACCAATTCCCAGCCAAGTTCTCTGCCTCACTGCCATCCAGTTTCTAGCCATGCCGCCAGATGTGCTGCCAGCCAGTCTCTACCCATGCAGAGTCAGCTATTCCGCCAGCCAGTGTCCACAAATACTGCCAGGCATCATTCATGCAGAATTTATTCAAAGAAGCATGCAAACAGTTTCATGTAGAATTGAAGATGGAAGCATGCAGAGTTAATTCCAGCATGTCATGCAGAATTTAAGATGGAGCCATGCAATATTTATTCTAGCAGTTTCATACATGCAACAATAATTTCAGCAGTTTCATGCGGAATTGAAGAGGGAGGCATAAATGAGCAGTTAGTGTCATTTAAGTTATATTGAAATTGTGTATACAATTGTATAAATAGTGAGGAGCAGAAAGGAAAAGGGGGGTAGCCAATAGGAGGGAGAGAAAATGAGATTGTAATTCAAACATCAATAAAAAATTACTCCCCAAGGGGATTCACCCGTGGATGTAGGCAACCGTGCCGAACCACGTAAAACATGTGTCAATTTCTTTTATCTTCAATTCGTCTCCTAACCCTAAAAACACACCAAATCTTTCATTCATCGTGTTTCATGCCCAAGAGTAATTTTGGGTACAAACATTGGCGCCGACTAAGGGGAAACGAGAAAAGGAATCGTGTCTCCCATTGAGAAAAGTTGTACAAAATGCTTCAAAATCGTTTCCGTGAAAAAGTTGTTTGAACGTCGTGAAAAATCACTGTTGCAGTCCAGTTGATCGTAGCCGCTGCAACCCAGTTTGATCACAATGGTCGCATCCGGTGATCGCAGTGGCTGCTTGCCGACCATATAATCGCATATCTTTGCAGTCAGGTTGATCGCAACTACCGCAATCAAGATTTCTTGTTTCAAATTTGCGAAAACTATTACCTTCGGAAACCACTAAAATCGCATCGCAACAAAGAACGATGAAACCGCTCTCGGGACGTTCGGTCCACGGTGAAAGATGGCGAAAAATATCATCAAAATTGTTCTTTGGATGTTCGATCCGCAACATGGCTTGGTCCGATTTTGTTTTCAATCACTGCAGATCCGGTGATCGTGAATTTGCCGCACACGATTAATTACGATTATCGCAGTCCATTGATCGCAATGCGCATTCCAACATCGCATTCGGAAGCCACCGCAGCTGATTCACTGCAAAAATCACCAAGATTGTTGTCAGGATGTTCGATCCGTAGCATATTTGCTTCTCAAATAATGAAGTGTCCACCTGTTCGAGTTTTAAGTATGTCAAAATCGTTACTGTCATGATCGAAGGGTTGTCAAATTGCCTACGTCTCCAAGCGTTTGGAAACCCTAAAGAAGACCTCCAGAAAAGCATCACAAAAATTTCCTGAAAAGAACCACAAAGATTTCTCAAATAACCGTTACAGAAAACTGTTGTAAAAGTTCAAGGAGAAAAGACAACAACTGCTAAACTATTACACCAACCGTTGCAAGACAATAAAATACAACAGTTCACAAAACTGTTACAAAATCTCGAGGGGAAAGATCACAGTTCGTGAAAAACGTGGCGAAAAGTTTCAGAAGCAACAAAAAAAAAAAAAAAAAAAAATTGCGCCAAAGCCGAGCCACCAAGCCAAGTCGAGTCGCGACTGCAAGCCAAAGCCGAGCCGCCGAGTTGAGCCATTTCAAGCCGCGATGATGTTGACCCAACTCAACGAAGGTTTTGTACACCCACTTCCGTCAATGCTATGGAAAATTTTCGATGTTTTACGTTACGTCAAGCAACGATACGCCGCATACCTCAACCGTTGATGCGTTCATGAAATTTCGATGTTCTGCGGTACATCAAATTTCAATTCTCAGAGAAAGTTCGATGCTTCATGTAACATCAATTTTCGATGCGTTCCGCATACAACCCGTTGCTATTCTGTGGTACATCAAATTTCATTCTCTGGAAAAGTTCGATGCTTCGTGTTACATCAAACCCCGATGCGCTGCGTATATCAACCGTTGATGCTCTGTGGTACATCAAACTTCGATGATATAGGTTACATCAAACTTCGGCATGGCGCCACATAAGCAGGTGATGCCTTGTCAGCGTGTTACGTCAGCATTTTGTCCACTTGTTGACTGCCACGTCAACAAAGTGAGGTCCAGTCAACGTGCCACGTCATCTAAATGGCACCACGTCAGCAAGGGTCCACAACAAAACTTGACACGTCATCAATTATGCCACGTCAGCGACAGCCATGTCCAGTCATCAGTGCCACGTCATCCACGGCACGCATGCTTTTTGGAATCTTGTTTCGTCAATAACTTCTTCGTTTTAAGTTCGAATTGAGTGATTTTTGGCTCGTTGGAATCACCTTTCAATTTTCTACAATATAGAGGAGAAAAATCTTGAGTTTGAAAAAATTATTTTTGGGGTTCTGAGCGGCACATCGACCACTATCAAGTGAAAACTACATATCATATTCAATGTTGGAATGAATGCTATTTCGAAGTTTTACCCACAAAACGCACGTGTGCAAGTTGTGAGTGCTGGTTCGATTCGTAAACCTCAATACGCACATATTCGGTGCTAGTCATAACTACTCTGATCGGTTGATCGAATGCGTAATCCAAGCCAATTGTGCAAATACTTGACCTATCGCCACTTGATCGAACGCAGTCCTTTTTTAATTCCTCTGAGTCAAGCGAGAACCAGTTGGTTAACCAAGCTGTCATGAATATTGTAGTCCGATTTTCCCAAAACTGTTAAGAAGATACCTACAAAGGCATTTTCCTCACAACGAAATCGTAGAGAGTTGTGAAGAGAGAAATGCTAAAAGGAAAGACTGAAACAAAATATCAAAGATTACTTCGTAGATGCCGAGGAATGCATGGAAGCAGCGAACGTTACGATGGAAAGAGTCCTTCAAGGGTGGGGATAACACTAAGGCAAAGAGTGCAATGAACAAAAGGCATAAAAAGTAATTGAATGATAAGTAATCGACAAAGATATATCAAAGGCAAGACTAAGAAGAAATGATATATGAGAATCAAAGAGAAGAATCCGAGGCAAAAATGAATGAACAACATTGTGCGATGTCTTCGCAAATTAAAAATCACTCAAAGAATCAAATATGAATGATTGAATGATTTAACAACAATGAATGAATAAATGAATGGGACGAAATGGCGTACACCCTAGTTCGCGAATCAAAAGTAAGAGGCAAATGTAAGAAAATATTATTCTTAACATGGCTGGAAAAGGTACACCGCCCCGGAACCCGAGTCATGCAGCATTTTTATGCATAATTCGTACAAGATATTTTATGCATAATGTTGCTAATGCCCGGGCACCATTATTAGCAATGCGATCTTTATCATCTATATGGTCACTAATTTTCTTCCTTAAAATTTTGATTTCCTCATGAGATTCGAGATACATTTGTTTAAACCGGGTTGGTCTATAAACTAGATCCGTGCTCAATTATTAAGAATTTGGTTTGGAGTTCGCTTAATGAAAGAGTATTAAATTTCGACGAACTACTTAAGGAGTTGTTGAGATGAGCGAGAAGAGTATCATTATCCATAGGCTCAGAAATGAGTGGAGAAGTTTCTGGGAGAGATTATATACACGCGAAAGTGATAAGTCAGTAGTAACGGGAAATTGATAAAATAAAATAATAAGAGGGAAAAAAAAAATTTTATACCATAAAATTTTGATTAGCATTCTCGGGAGAGTGGTAACTTTGCAGAAAAATCCGATCCAATTGTTGGATCTTTTCGCGATATCCCGGCATCAACTTCTAATTCTTTGATCCTTGTGCAAGATTGGGTACTCTTCTTCAACCGAATGTTATACCTCCTCTCAAGATCCGAGGCAACCACAAAAGAAGTTTTTCCACCGCGAAGAAAGATTGAAAGGACATTAGGATATAGATTAAAAAATGAAGTTGGAAGGGAAACATGAGGTCGAGCATACCAGTAATTAAGTGCATTTAAGAAGTTAGGGGATACGGATCTAGAAACTCCTTTGAAGGAGTCATTGCCCTCCAAAAGTGTAGTATCGAGGGCGAGGTTCTGCATATAGAAGTCAAAGAGTATCTCCAATTCGTTCTTGAAAAGAATCCGAGAAGATGCTAAACAACTGATCCATAGGAGAATTGGATGATTGAGCTTCATTTTATTCATACGACTAAGTGAAGCCATTATCAAATATGGGAGTGGATAAAGAATCGAAGAAGAAGATAAAAGATCGAAGATAAGATAAAAGATCAAAGATTTGGCAAGAATAGAGCGCAGTTTGCGGAAGAAGAAGATAAAAGAAGAATTGCAGAGAGAAGACGAAAGAGGAGAAGAGAAAGATATGGAAAATATATATAGAGAGAGACATCCTCGGGGGAAACGAGCATTTAATGTGAGAAGGGACGTGAATGGTCAAGAATGAACGATTGAAAGAGACGTAAAGTCCGTATGGAAAAACGAAATCAAAACAAGTACAAATAAACAATTCTGCGGCGGTTCAAAATAGTGGTTCTCATGACATTCTTCCAGCAGAAGACATGAGAAGAGGCAAGATGTAGGATCATAATATCGCCACAGTAATAATTCGCGAAGACAACGAATAATAACACCGCGAGCCGCCGCAGAGGATTGAATGTAAATGACGACCGGATGACGATAGGAAGATATGATATCGGGCGAGAGTTAAGAAGTGTCATGAGTATGAGTATTTGTACGCTGCGACACTTTGCAAGACATTTCCGAAAATAAAGGGGACGGCTTAGCCTGTCATTCACTATGTACTACCCTATATAAAGGGATGGGTGGATCTGTCGTGGAGGAGCTCTTTTTGGATTGGAGGGCAAGTCATTAGGAGAGATAAAGAGAGAAAATATTTGTAAGTTCTTAAGTGTAATCCCATTTTCCTGTATAAAGATTCAAGAAAGTTATTAATAAACATTCATAATTGTTCTTCTATTATCTTTTGAATGGATTAGTTTAACAAAATTTAGTGAGGGGTGTATTGTGGGATTTCCTGCAACTACAGGAATCACCTTTCAATTTTCTACAATATAGAGGAGAAAAATCTTGAGTTTGAAAAAATTATTTTTGGGGTTCTGAGCGGCACATCGACCACTATCAAGTGAAAACTACATATCATTCAATGCTTTTATGCATAATTGTTACAAAATAATTGTTAGTTTTATGCATAATTGTTACAAAGATAGTTGATCGCAGTGCTTTGAAATACGATTCCGTGGCAACTGTCTTCAATCGATTTTGATTTAATCGGTGCATTCGACCCACAGACAAATCTAGTTACTAAATCGAGACGAGACGCTAAGGCAACTATACTAGTCATCGTCGCTGGAAAACATCAACATAGCCAGTGGGCATCCTAATCGCTTCATAAACGAAGTCGCAATAACACTTTCAATACGGTACGTATACAATTTACATATTTTCGCATCTTTTCATATATTCATGCATACTTTTGTTCAATGAGACACCTATAATGTGGTGAGCATTTCTCACGAGGAGATGCACACATTTCAATTCTGCGCGCATCTGGAATAGTGGGATTGGCCCCCCGCGCGAATTCCAGATAGCAGACATCTTCAAAATTTCATGCGCGAGCAAAATGCAGCAAGGCAGTGCACCCTTGTACGAGCATTGAGCAGCATGACAATCACTATCTTCTGGGGGCGAATTGCAAATCACTTCAACGTGACTGACTGTCACTTGGGGGCGAGATACGTAACACCTCATGGTCTAAAATAACTCTTTTGGGGAAAGCTGCGTAAAACTCCATACGCTTGGGGGAGAGTTACATGGCACCTAAATGCAATGCGGAATTAAGCTTCTGAAAATCGAAACTTCATGTAACCCAAACTTCTTAATCCTACAACGAGTTACAGGATTAAGAGGGGGCGAGCATACACCCTAATATTTTGACGCAATTATTACAATCAGTAATGTTAAACTGCTACAGTTAAGTTGATTGAATTATTGTAGTCTTGTTCAAAAGCAACTGCTGCACTTTTTGATTGCAACCGATGATGCGATCGATTTTGCTCATCAATTTCGTACTCGATTGGATGCAACTAATGCGGTCTAGTTTTATCGAATCTGTTTTATCCCGATTCCTCAAGAATGCTGCGATCCGGTGATCGAAGCTCTGCGGTCCAACCATGTTAGCGATTCTGCAGTCCAGTGATCGCATTCGCTGCTGATACAACTTTGCTAAATGGCTAACACCATTCCGGTTCGCGAGCTTGCTGCCCGATCGGCTATGTCATGACTCTGCCGACTCGACTCGCCATTTCTTTGCCGGTGCGATTCTTTCGTTCTTTCTGCGAGTCGGCTCATTCGCTGACTCCTGTGATCGGTGATCGCGATTCTTTGCGGTCACTGATTTTGCTCGTAACTCCTGCAGTCCGGCTGATCGCGGCGAGCCGCGATGCGTTTTTCGTCCTCCTGCCGATCCCGGTGATCGCATTTCTTTGCAGATGTGGTTCTTTCGTTATTCTTTGCGATCCGGTGATGGCCCCATTGCGGTCATCTTGATTTTTTCGTCGCTCTGCCCAGTCCGGTGATCCTTGTTCTTTGCCAATGCTCTATCTTCTGGCCGATCCGGTGATCAGGAAGTTGCTTTCTGATCCAGTATGTTCGCGATTCTGTCGTCGGTGGCCGCCATTGCTGCGGTGATCTTGCTCGTCATCTTTGCATTCCAAGAGATCGAAGCTGGGTAGCTGCAGTTGACTATGTTCGCAAATCCATGATCCGGTGATCGTAGTCGCTGCAAAGTACATTTTTACTCGTTTTCTGCAGCCGGTGATTGAAGCCGCCGCAAACCATTTTTGCTCAATGTCATTACTACCCGGTTTTGCTCATTTACCGTAGAAGACGGTTTTTTGTGGCCATCGCAGACAAGTCCAACGCAACTACCATAGTTCAATTTTACATCAGGAGTTATCACTCACTCACAACACCACTCCACTCAAGCATCACGCTTCCGTTACAGAGTAGTTCAACCTTCGGTCCCGATTTTGCATACAACAATGGTTCATACTAGGGGCGACTTGATTACGATTTCCATTATCAACGAAGACAGTTTTCTTTACACTTCAGCAACAGAAATTTACTCTCGGGGCGTCTTGACTTCCGCAAACAGCAGGAGAAGGTTGCCAATCGCCTCAACATCAATAATCCACACTTGGGGGCGAGTTTTGTCATTGACTAAGGAAAACGAAAATGTCTTAACCCCAACAAGTTGGAGGTTAAGAGGGGGCGATGTTTGTACCATAACCAAAAATGCCACATAATGGGCCCAGTTGGAGCTTGAATCATCTTTTGTCCCTCATCCAAGCCCTCTAACTAGTCAACCGAAGCAGCCCACCAGCCTGCCCGGTATTACAATGACCGGTCAACGGTCAAAGTCAACACTTGGTCAAAGTCAAAGTCAACCGTTGGTCAATTTGTCAAAGTCGGGTTGCTCGTCGCACCTCCGACCAAATACTCATCCACCGCCAACCAATTCCCAGCCAAGTTCTCCGCCTCACTTTGCCATCCGCTTTTTCTAGCCATGCGCGAGATGTCTTTCACCCGACCTCTCTACCCATGCGATCGGCTATTCCGCGACCAGTGTCCACCAATACCGCCAGCCATCATTCATGCAGAATTTATTCAAAGAAGCATGCAAACAGTTTCATGCAGAATTGAAGATGGAAGCATGCAGAGTTAATTCCAGAATGTCATGCAGAATTTAAGATGGAGCCATGCAATATTTATTCCGCAGTTTCATACATGCAACAATAATTTCAGCAGTTTCATGCGGAATTGAAGAGGAAGGCATAAATGAGCAGTTAGTGCCATTTAAGTTATATTGAAATTGTGTATACAATTGTATAAATAGTGAGAAGCAGAAAGGAAAAGGGGGGTAGCCAATATGAGGGAGAGAAAATGAGATTGTAATTCAAACATCAATGAAAAATTACTCCCCAAGGGGATTCACCCGTGGATGTAGGCAACCGCGCCGAACCACGTAAAACCTGTGTCAATTTCTTTTATCTTCAATTCATCTCCTAACCCTAAAAACACACCAAATCTTCCATTCATCGTGTTTCGTGCCCAAGAGTAATTTTGGGTACAAACAAAGACGTCTTTAGATCTACAAACAGTCTAAAGATTCCCATCGAAACTTCGATCTATTTTTAGTGAATCTTATATCAGAAGAGAAGATTCTCAAGCATAAACAAACTAGGTGCAATCAAAGTTCAACAACCGTTAGTCAATCAAATCAATCGAAAACTAATAATAAACTGCAATTATCTAGTTTCCCACCAACGGTACTTGTAGAGCTTCCCAATCCCAAAGAAGACTTTAAAACGAGCGGTTGTAAGAGATTTCGCCTAATTAGGGTACTTTCCTCTCCGAATAGACGGCTCCACCAGTAACAACACAACAAGTTAGTTTTGCTGGTTCTGAGGATTAGTTTGCTCGAAATGCAAACTTCAATATTTATAGACCAAGGAAGTTTGGACACCAAGGGAATTTCCAAAACCGAAAATATTCTCAAGATATGCAATATATTTCCAAATTCGGTTTCCATAATTCCTGGAAATACTTTGTCCAAATATTGACCGAAATCTCAGTAGAAAATCTCCAATTAGTAAATGCACATTACCAATTTTTATTTTTTAAAGATATGCATTTTAATTGATGGAAATTAAAAGCATATAAAACTAAAAACCTTAATTAAAAGATTCTCAATTTATTTCGATCCGTGATTCTCCTTTAGCTATTAAGGAATATCTTTGAACAATAAAAGATAAGAGTTATTGCACATGTTCAAAGTATGTCGACATCTTTACTTTGTAAATCCTTTTTCATATTTACAATCTTGGAACCGATTTGCCACACTTCCAAACAAGTTTAGAATTGGTCCATCTGACTTCCAAGAACTATGTGATTTATTATCTATCAAATCACCATTAATGGGTTTCACGGTTCTACCAAAACAAGTTTCGGTTCTACCTCCATGTGGGTACTAGGATCGGTCACACTAGCTTTCCAAAATTTGGTTGACTAGGTACCACATATTTATGGTAATTAACTTGTATTCGGTTGCACAAGTCATAGGATCGGTTACCAATAACTAAGACTTGTTGCACCTCTTACAAGGATCGATTCCACACACTTGTGATCGGTTTCACCTCTTACTACGATCGGTTCCCCAATGTCTATAGTTGGTCATACCAATTACAACATATCGATCATATCATCTCAGGTGATTACTTAAGATCGGTTTCACTAATAAAAGTCATACCAATACAAAAGCCCTTATGAATAGTTTTACCAAGATATATAAACAAGTTATGAGCGGTTATACTAAACACACAAATTGGTAATCCAAAGATTTGCAATGAATAACAATACCAATAAGCCTAGCGATTTCCCTTTCGATTCACAAAACAAGTTTATGAATTGTACTTCCTTTAAACAAATGTAAAACATTGTTTCCTATGACGAAATCTTCACCCATACCCATACAGGCCATACACATAATCACAATAGCATTCATACGATTATATCGATGTCTTATATACGAAGTTCAAAAGATAAACGTTATACTTCGTATTGTAATTCCTTAATATTATGTCTAACTAGAGTATAATCATTCATGACTTCATGATTATGTTTTCAATATGCACGACTTGAAAGATACGTTAGGAGTGAAACAGTTCAAGTCAAATATTACTAACCTCAAGAGGAAGGATGATGTCGTCGTTGTAGCTCTTTACTTCTTCACATTCTTCAAGTCTTCACGTAATACTTGTAAGTCTCATATCCTAATAACTTTCTAGTAAACCTATACGAAGTTGACTCTATTAAATAATCAAGCGACTCTTTAAATGAGTTTTGGTTCACTAAAATATGACAACCAAACTTGACATACCAACGCTTGGTGGGTTCAACCGAGCTATGCTCTAACAAATTATTAAATCCTTTTGATTATGGGGTTTAGGTATTGAAAACTTGGAGATGATGAACCTAGCTCTTTTGTCTAAATGGTTGTGGCATTTCACAAGGAGAAAGAGAACTTATGGGTTCACATAATCACGAAAAAAATCAATCTTCCCTACTACAGACTTTTAGCACAACCAATTAAAATTGCTTATGGTTCCAGCTGCTGGGTGGTAATCTCTAAAATGACTGGAACTGTTTACAAAAATGTGAATATAATAGTTGGGAATGGGGGAGTTTTTCGTTCTGGTATGATTATTGTTGTGGTAATGATTGTCTAGCAGTCACCTTTCCTTCTTTGGTTAAAGTGGCAACTAATAAATATGTGTCAATTCTGAACATATAGTGTCTGATGAACAACTTAGTTGGAATTTTAACTTCAAAAGAGTGTTATACAGAAATGAGATAACTAATTTGGGTGCTTTGTTGCAGCTGATTGGCTCTAGTCCATTAAGTTTCTTATCGAATCTTTGTAACATATTATGGAAGTCTAATCCTACAAAGGGCTTCACGGTAAAGGATTGTTATATGTTGCTTTTAAAGGAAAATGGTCTGATTGAAGCGACTCCATCTTTCAATAGGAAAATTATATGGCACTCTCAAATCCCAACAAGTATCTGTTTTTTCATTTGGCAGACACTTCTTAACAGGATCGGGACAAAGGATAATCTCGCTCGAAGAAGTATTACAACTTCTGGACTATGTGATCTTTGTAATTTGGCTAATGAGACAACAAATCACCTTTTCATAAATTGTCACTACACAACTAAAGTATGGATGGAGATAATACCTATGGTGAAAGGCTGGAGTTGGGTTATGCCTGACACCTTCCCACTTTTGTTCGAATAGTGGTTAAAAGTGAGATTCAATGATATGGGTGTTACAGTTTGGAAAATGATGATTCATACGACGTTATGGCAGGTATGGAAAGAACGGAACAAAATGATTTTTTTTTCCAATAAGTCCCAATATCCTCGTGCACTGTCTTGTATTATTAAAGCATCAATCTTCTCCTGGTTCAGGGATTTTAACGCTGAGTATAAAGTTCCTTTTAGTAGCTGGATGTCCAGTTGAGATAATTTATTTATATGGCAATCACCTTGAATTCATGCTGACACTTCAAGGTGGAGTGCAATAGGTTTTTAAGCTCTTCTAGGCTTAGAACCACAATGTAATTTTTTTGTAATCTTTGTACATTTCGTTTTTTTCTTAATGAATCCCATATTTCAAAAAAAAAAAAAAAAAAAAACTAATCATAGCTCATTCCGTCACATTCTGTATCATACAACCACAATTTTTGTGACGTTTATAAACATCCCTAAATGACTGTAACAAAATCTCTCGTTGTTGATCTTTTAGGATACATATATCAGTCCCAAATTGGAGACACAAAAAATTGCCCCCTACAAATTTCTGGAACTGACTCGTGAAACGCGTGCTGCCGACTTGGAAACGAGGGAATGTGTACAATGTCTAAGTTTAGTCATATATAATTAGGGAGTGAACTTTGAAAGGGGAGTGAAAAAGCGGGGGTACAATAACCACACCCAATATTTCGATTAGCAATCTGTATGGACTAACTCCAATATACTTTTAAAAGAATCAACTAGACAGTCAGACTCAATCTTAATAAAAGTATATCAAAGAGTTATATCTCTCTTTGTGGATTCAATACTTACTCAAGCAAATAGAAATCTGCGAGTCTAATTGAATACAAGAGAAATCACTTAAACGGTACCAAAGACCAATGTTCAAGGATCAATCAATTTCAATCAACAACCAAAGGTTGAATTTCCCAATTGATCGATTCAACGCACAACCTGTGATATTTCAATTATATAACAAAATATAATGCGGAAAAGAAATAACACAGACACCATAAGTTTTGTTAACGAGGAAACCGCAAATGCAGAAAAAACCCCGGGACCTAGTCCAGATTGAACACACACTGTATTAAGCCGCTACAGACACTAGCCTACTACAAACTAACTTCGGTCTGGACTGTAGTTGAACCCCAATCAATCTCACACTGATCCAAGGTACAGTTGCGCTCCTTACGTCTTTGTTCCCAGCAGGATACTACGCACTTGATTCCCTTAGCTGATCTCACCCACAACTAAGAGTTTCTACGACCCAAAGTCGAAGACTTTAATAAACAAATCTGTATCACACAAAAAAGTCTACGGTAATATATAAATCTGTCTCCCACAAAAATACCTAAGAGTTTTGTTCCGTCTTTTGATAAATCAAGGTGAACAGGAACCAATTGATAACCCGGACTTATATTCTTGAAGAACAGCCTAGTATTATCAATCACCTCACAATAATCTTAATCGACTAGCGAAAGAAGATATTTCGGAATCACAAACGATGAGACGAAGATGTTTGTGACTTCTTTTATATATTGCCTATCGGAGAAATCAATCTCAAGCCAATCTTTACGATTGTACTTAGTACGATAGAAACAGCAAGATCAGATCACACAACTACAAGAAAGTAGTATCGATCTGGCTTCACAATCCCAATGAAGTCTTTAAGTCGTTAACCTACAGGGTCTCGATAGAAACCTAAGGTTAAAGGAGAATCGACTCTAGCTTATACAACTAGTATCACACAGAAGGTGTGGGGATTAGGTTTCCTAGTTGCTAGAGTTCTCCTTTATATAGTCTTTCAAATCAGGTTTTGCAATCTAAGTTACCTTGGTAACAAAGCATTCAATATTCACCGTTAGATGAAAACCTGATTAGATTCAAGATAATATCTTTCAACCGTTAGATCGAAACTTAGCTTGTTACACACAAATAAAATGCACGTTTTTAGGTTTGTGTAACCGTACCCAAACATGTACATTTAGTTGGTTCAACAGTAGTTAACCAAATGGTTAGCCATATGAGCACTTTCATATAAACCATATTCTTCTTTACCATAACTAGTTCAAATGACTCAAATGAACTAGTTAGAGAGTTGTTCAATTGCTTAGATCTTTATAGTAGACACAATTGAAACAAAAACGATTTGATTCACTCGAATCGATTCATGAACTTTATAGCCACGGTTTACAATTATGTATTCCTTAGTTTATATAAGTTTAAGTTCACAAATAATCGTTTTAAAAAAAAATAACCAACTTAAGTACGCGGACTTAAGTACCCGGAATAAGTTTGTTTTTTAATTTACAAACTCCAGCAGAATTTCTCGGGATGAGAACTTCCGACAGTGCGCGGACTTGGTACGCGGACTTAGTTCCGGTTTTCCTGAGCAGCAAAGTACGCATACTTTGGTTCAAGGAATAAGGACTTACACACATATGTGTTACCACACAATGTTTATATCCTTCCATGGTTATATAATCTAAACTCTTATTTCAATCATTGAAACATTCTTAGAGGACGTTATATAGTTGTTATTCACAAACCATTTTTCGTCAAAGCCATTTTTAAGTGATTGAAACTTAACATGACTTTCGTCACTAGTAAAGATGAACTTGACCAAAGCGAAAGATTACCAACACATATTTCAAGAAATAGATAAGCGAGATAAACTCGGCTCAAAATAGCAAATGTGTATAATCATAGTTTATATAGCAAAACAACTTTTGTATCAAGATAGGAGATAGAGTAGATAGACTTTTGAGTGATAGATAAGTTCAAGTCTCCACATACCTTTTAGTCGATGAAGTTCCACAAGTTCCTTGAGTAGTTCTTCGTCTTCGTATGATGATCTCCATGGAGTCTTGAGCACAACTACACTTTTTATCCTAGTCCTAGAATTAGCTAATAGTAGACTATAAATCAAGACTTATAGTTTTGATCACTAACATTTACAAACATGCTTGAGATAGCAACGCAGGCAAGTTCGACCGAGCAGTGCTCTAACAGGGTGAAATTTTTTTTGACCCATAACTGCTTCCAGCCATCGGATGAGCTTACCAAAGAAGATGTGTCGTCGGATCGTCAAGCGGCTCATTTTGTAGCAAACGGTCACGATTTTTGTGACGTTTATAAACGTCCCTAAATGAATGTAACAAAATCTCTCGTTTTTTTATATTTTAGTACAAATATATGAGTCTCAAATTTGGGGAAAAAAAAATAGCCCACCTACAAATTTATGGGGTCTGAACACATGATGTCAACCTGAAAATGAGGGAATATATACGATGCCTAAGTTTAGTCAGATACAATTAGGATTTTTATAGGTTCATCAATCATAGCTTAATGAAAGAAATTTATAAATTTTCAAAATCAAACAAATTGTATTTTTATTATTCGTATAAATTTATCAATTGGTATTGATAAAAGAAACAGATGTTATGTATGGAATCACTAACATATTCCTCCGAACAATATACCTGCAATTGGAAACCCCAGGAGGGATATACATGAACAAATCATATTTATTGGAAACATTCCTCTAATAAATTCTATGAGAACCTTTTAAGTCCGATTTTGTGCACACGTTTTAAGTTTTGTACATGACATTTCAATCTGCAAAAATGATTTAACGTTGAGAATTATATAATGAGGGATGAGATTCTAAACAAGAATAATAACAGGGTCATCCATTAAGTAATCAACCAATTAAATGTACATTTCGAATATACACTCTTCAGGGGAGTATGCACAAAACTGGACTCACAATAACTGAACAACCTATACACTACTTATATCTTTACTTAGGGGTCATTCATTAAATAATCAACCAATGAAATGAACAAGTCAGATATACACTCCTCAACCAATAAAATGAACAAGTTAGATATACACTTTTCAGAGAAGTGTACACAAAATTGGACTCACAATACCCAAACAACCAATACACTACTTAGATCTTTACTTAAAAGTGTTAATTTTTATTGAGTTTTTATTTCAAACAGTTGAGAATTCTAGATGGATTGGCTTACAAAATTTTACGCACATTTTGTAAGCCCGATTAGTATATGTCTTAAAAGAAAGAAAGATTGAAGAAAAAAATTGGGGTAAACAGGAGCCAGTTGATAGACACATTTTTGTGTCTGAATTGTCCTCAGTGTCTCTATTGTTAGTTTCGATTTTTGTACTAATTTCGGTGTTTTTATGTTTGTTTAGGTGTTATTGGAGAATTACACTTATGCGGAAAAAGTTGCTCGAAAAGTGCTTTTTGAACCCCCGGAGGACAATTGCTATACGGACCCTCACTTTTACTAAGGGGCACCCACAGCTATATATAGCCCATTTATCCATCGCACCCATCTTCCCCATTTGAATATAAACTTTTGGCGGGAAAACTTGGTTTCACATGGCAGAACTAGGGTTTCGATTTTGGGCTTGATGCAGTGAGACTAAAGGGCTAGAATCAATTGGGTGTGTTACTATGAGCTAGACAGGGATGGTATAGGAGTTACTTTCGGTCCAGTTTGGCTAGTTAATCCGAGAGAACAAAACAGGGCAACGCGTCAACGGGTGAAGAGTTTCACGGGATTACAGCGTGGGTACGTGTGTTTGGATAGATGTTGGACGCTGCAGAATCGTGAAGAAGTTAAATAAGGAAGATTCAGGACTATCAAGCAATCGTTGACAGAGTGGGAAGTTAATTCAGGGAAGAAATCTCGTGGCCTGCAAGAAAAATATTTTCCGAGTAAATGAAGATTTTCCGGAATAATGAGCGAAGATTCTTGTCCCTGTTGGGTTATAAATAGTTGCTGGTATATCAAAGAAGGGGGGCGGAGAGATTAGGGAGAATTTAGAACATCACAGAGTCGAGAAAATCAAGTGGCAGGATACACCATTTTCTGCTGCTGCTGAAGAACACGAAGAACAAAAGACTACCAGAGGCAGTCGTTCATTGCTGAAGAACATAAGACGCACAAGGAGCAGTCGTATTTGCTACAGTGACAACGACAATTCATTCATATCGTACTTTGTAACAGTTCGGTTTGTAACAAATACAATTGTTACAAACCCGGTTTTTAATAGTTTTTCTCCATTTCATCATTTGTACACCTCCTTTGAGCAATAAAAATGAATTTTGAGCGCGTTTCCAACATGATGATGAGCTAATTCTCCCACAACCAAGGCAATGAGGAAGCTATTTACGCATGAATAATTGGTAACTATTTTATTTTCTCTAATTTATAATTAATAATTCACTCAATCACTGCTTTTGCAGAGTATTTAATTGTTTGCATAATTCTCTTCATTAGTTGTGATTCAATTAGATAGGTTATGCTTTGTATTAAGATAATCTATGCTTAGGGGATACAATTAATTTTTGAGAATTTGCCTGATTATTTGTGAATTAAGAAACAAGGGATTTAAAAGATAATTAGAGTTTTGGGTTATTTACCGTTATTCATTCATGTGTAATAGTGGAATCAGTGTCTTGGTTATTCTTAATATCTTGAAATCAAATTTTGAGTTAAGTTTTCTTTATTTTTAAGTTTTATTAAGTCTAAAATCTATTGCTTTCACAAGTCTCAACGAACCTATTACTACAACTTAATTGAAAATCACATCAATTTTTGGTGCCGCCGACGCGGACTTGTCTTTAGGCTAGAGTTTTTAGATTTTTTTTAGGTTTTTATTTATTTGTTCTACTTTACGTTTTTGGGTTTTTATCTTTTTACTACAGATTTTGGGATTTGGAGCGAAAGAAAATTTTGCCAAAGCTTTTGGTGAATACTTAAAGACTGGGAGTAAAAGGCAAAGCGAAAGGAGCGAAAGAAGAAGATTTTTTTTATAAAAAAGAGAGAGAAAAAAAAGAGAGAGGCATTTTTATTTTTTTTAGATATTATTTTTTTTAGACTTTCCTTTTCTTTTGCACTTTATTTTTGGACTTTGGACTTTAAACTTTGGGACATTATTTTTAAACCCTACGGAAGGGTAGTATTAAATATTAAACTGTTTGCAGAGAAGGACGGTGATTACGATATCACCTCGGCCCCTCGGGTTCGTACATGACATAGGAGTCGTGGCCCGAGTCGACTACAACAGTTCATCCCCGTGCCGGAACGGGAGGTAAGTTTGTCGAAACACTCGTGAATCCCCGTCGGCCGAGTTCTTGTATTCCTTCGTTTGCATATATGCTGAGGAACTGAATACGGCTGCTTTAATTTCCTAGTAAAGGGCAAGGCCTGGCCATACAAGATAAGGTTTCGGATTTCATCACCGTTCTCTTCTTGCCCGCCTTAGGAAAACAATACTTAACGCGAATCTAAGCTTTAAAATTTGGAATAGAACGAGACCGATAGGGTAACGAGCTTAATAGGAAAGTCATTCGAAAAATATTGGTTACTCTTTTAAGCATACTTCGAAGTTCATGATGGTTTTTGTGAGTTGAATGCATGACTGCGCCGCCTCGTAATGCGGTGAGGCCTTGGGTATCAAAGCTCCACGCAGCTTCCCTCGCCTTTATTCAACTTACTTAAACTCGGATTGATTCCAGAGGGGTTTGCTCAGATTGTAACGAATTCCCTTTCGAAGGATTAGAAGCTGGTCTAGAAAACAATCTAAGTGGAGCCATCATGCTTTTTGTTTGCTAGAATTCATTAGGTTTGTTTGTGGTGGAGTCAGCCTTGTTTGTGTTTGCATAGAACTTCCCTTCCTTTTAGGATTTTTTTTCTTTTTATTTTGTTTTTCTGGTGTATGCCCGAGGTTATTAGAGAGCGGGCTTGGAAAAGAAACACTCTAGGTCGTTTGATTAGTGACAAACCTAGTAGTTCTTCTTGTGAAGGCGGGGAAATTGAAGACTCTTCTTTTGAGATCCCCGTTTTTGGAAACTTCAGTTTTGAGAATCTGTCTCTTCATGAGGAAAGTACCCCTAGTACTTCAATTTGTGCAGCCGATGGCAACTTTGAAAGATTACATGTTCCCAACTAGGACCAACCGAGCTTCGTGCATTAAATTGCCAGCCAATACGGCTAATTTCGAGATAAAACCTAGTATTCTTCAGATGATCCCTATATTCTTAGGAAAAGATGATGAGAACCCTTATTTTCATATTAGGGACTTTGAGGAAATTTGTGGGACAATTAGAATAAAAGACCTTACTGATGAAGTCTTGAAACTTAAGATGTTTCCCTTTTCCTTGAGAGATAAAGCCAAGACCTGGCTAAACAACCTACCATTTGAATCCATTGAAACATGGAAGGAACTTATTGCTGCTTTCTATATGAAATTCTACCCTAAGCATAAAACTGCAGCTGTTAGGTAGAAAATTAGTGCTAGTATGCAACAAGAGGGAGAGTCTCTTTATAGGTTTTTAGAGAGATTCAATGATCTCCTATCCCAGTGTCCTCACCATGGATTTGATAAGATGAAACTTGTAGAGATTATTTATAATGGTTTAGACTATTCGACCAAGTCCATGGTCGAGTCTATGTGCGCTGGTGAGTTCACTAATAAAAATGTTGATGATGCTTTTACCTTCTTAGGAGCTATCGCTGAAAAATCCCAATAGTAGGAGTCTTGTGTTGAACCCCCTAAAAGACTCTTGGTCAATAGAAGTAGCACCAATGTGGTTGATACAAGCTTCGGGTCGATGCTAAGTTTCTCGCTTTGTCTAGAAGGTTAGAAGCTTTGGAATTGAATCAGCCTAAACATAGGTCTCTTGTTGAACCTGATGATAGGATTAGAGCCTCTCAAGTCTCTAGTTGTGGAGTAGAACCAATAACTCATTTTGGGAAGGTCAGGTTAGTGAAGAGCAAGCTCATGCTATCTATAAAAATGCTAGGTTTGAGAACCGTCAGAATTTTGACCCATACTCAGAGACCTACAACCCTGGTTGGAGAAACCATCCTAATTTCTCTTGGTCTAAGGGCCAGAATCAAGGTCGGTCTAGTAATTCTCAGCCTCCCCGGGTTTTGGTTATAATAAGAATTCTTCAGGTCAAGCCCAGTTCCAGAACCCTTCTGAGAATAAAATGACTAGCTTAGAGGAATCTCTTAGTATACTAAAAAAGAGCCAGGATATGTTAACACAGAGCCAGGGTAATTTTCAAGAGGAAACCAAGCAGAATTTTAAGAATAATTCCCAGTCTCTTGCTAAATTAGAACTTCAAGTCGGCCAAATAGCTAAATTTCTTAGTGAGAGAGAAGATGGAAGGTTCCATAGTCATACTGATCCTAACCCCAAAAGAGAGAAATCGTACAATCATGTGAATTCTATTACAACCCTTAGAAGTGGAAAGAAAGTTGACAATAAGGTTGCCATGCCTGAAAGTGAACATCTTTGTAGTTCACCCTTCCGAGCCGTAAACCGAGGAGACTGATAGAGTCTCTAAAGAGACCAATGAGGGTCATATTGAGCCAGGCTTTGATCCCAGAGACCCGTTCCCCCAGCTGCTAGTTCCAACTAAGAGGGAGTCCAACTTTAATGATATATTGGAGGTTTTTAAGCAGGTTACTATCAACCTCCCATTGTTGGATGCGATTAAGCAGATTCCCGCTTATGCCAAGTTTCTTAAGGACTTGTGTACACGAAAGCGTAAGCTTAGTGTTCAAAAGAAAGCCTTCCTAGCTAGTCGCGTGAGTTCTATTATTCAGAATACCACTACTGTAATTGCAGGAAATCCTACAATACACACCTCACAAGAATTCATAATATCTAACACATATTTAAGATCAATAACCAATCTCTTTATTAATTGAGTTAGAAATTTTACAAGAAGGACGTGAAATCAAGAATGTTATTGCTACTCTAGACTTTCTCTCTCCTCTAAAATTTCTCTCCACTCTCTAAAAAGATCCCTTCTTTTTTCATAAGCCTATTCGTCTCTTTATATAGGACATTACATAATGGATGACAGCTAAGCTATCCCTTATTTTCGGATCTGACTTGCGACTTCTCGCAAGTGTACAAATGTAAAACCTCGCAACACTCCTAAATCTCGCTAGGTATTCACGTCTTTCTCGTGTTCTGGCTGTCGTCATCCGTTGCGTCATTTATATTACTCGTCTGCGATGTCTTCGCAATGTGTCGTTTATGGATTTCTCAAGGGCGTTGACGTTGCGATATTCTGATCCTACAACTACTCCCAAGTATAAAGACCCAGGGTCCCCTACTATTTCTTGCACAATAGGTAAATACCGTGTTGAGAAAGCTTTGCTTGACTTAGGAGCCAGTGTGAACTTACTCCCATACCATGTGTACCTTAAGCTAGGACTTGGTGAGAAGAAACCTACACAGATGACTCTTCAGTTAGCTGATAGGTCCGTTAAAATTCCTCGGGGTGTGATCGAGGATGTTCTCATAGAGGTCGGCAAGTTTATTTATCTGGTGGATTTTGTTATCCTAGATACCCAACCTGTCCCTGACCCAGAGAACCAGATACCGATAATTTTAGGCCGCCCGTTTTTAGCTACATCCAATGCGATCATTAATTGTCGAACTGGTATTATGAATTTGTCTTTTGGTAATATGACTATTGAGCTGAACGTCTTTCATATTAGTAACCTACCCTCTGAACTAGATGACTCGAGCATAGAAGAGGTGAACATGATAGGAACATTAGTCGAGGAGTCATTACCAAACACTTTGTTAGAAGATCCATTAGAGAAATGCCTAGCTCACTTTGGGATTGATTTTGATGATGATGATGTGATTAATGAGGTGAATGCTTTGTTAGATTCAACCCCTTTGTTAGACACTAGTAATGGATGGAAACCTAAGTTCGAACCACTACCAGTTTCTAAGTCTACCCTAGTTCCTTCGTTAGAAGAGCCTCCTAAGTTGGACCTAAACCATTGCCACATACCCTGAAGTATGTGTTTTTAGGCCCATCTGAAACTTTACCTGTGATTGTTGCTTCCGACTTGGATAGTGATCAGGAAAGTAGGCTAGTGACCGTCCTTCAAAACAACAAGGAAGCTTTAGGGTGGACCATAGCAGACATTAAGGGTATAAGTCCCCTTTGTTAGTATGCATCAGATTTATTTAGAGGAAGATACCAAACCTTCTAGGGAGATGCAACGAAGACTAAACCCTAATATGAAAGAAGCAGTTCGAACCGAGGTTCTTAAGCTGTTAGATGCAGGCATTATCTACCCCATTTTAGAAAGTAAGTGGGTCAGCCCCGTTCAGGTTGTTCCCAAGAAATCCGGTATTACTGTAGTCCAGAATGATAATAATGAGTTAATCCCAACCCGAGTGACCACGGGTTGGCGTGTTTGTATTGACTATAGGAAATTGAAGAAGGTCACTAGGAAGGACCACTTTCCCCTTCCCTTCATCGACCGGATGCTAGAGAGATTAGTTGGACATAGTCATTACTGCTTTTTAGATGTCTACTCTGGCTATAATCAGATCGTTATTTCCCCAGAAGACCAGGAGAAAACCACTTTTACCTGTCCCTTTGGTACCTTTGCGTATAGACGCATGCCTTTCGGGCTATGTAACGCCCTACGACTTTTCAGCGTTGCATGATGAGCATATTTTATGACATGGTAGAATGCTTCTTAGAGGTCTTTATGGATGATTTTTCAGTGTTTGGTTCATCTTTCGATGAGTGCTTGCACCATTTGTCATTAGTTTTGACTAGGTGTAAGGAAAAGAATCTAGTGCTTAATTGGTAGAAATGTCATTTCATGGTTCGATCAGGAATTATTTTAGGGCATATCGTATCCTCTAAGGGTATAGAGGTAGATAAAGGCAAAGTTGACCTTATTAAGACTTTAAAGGTCCCAAAAACCGTAAAAGATATTAGGTCATTCTTAGGGCATGCAGGTTTTTATTGTCGATTCATTAAGGATTTTAGCTTGATTTCTAGACCTCTTTGCAATTTGCTTGCAAAAGATGCTAAGTTTGTCTTTGATGATGCTTGTTTAGAGGCTTTTGAGAAGCTTAAGACTTTACTCACTACCGCCCCCATAGTCCAGGCACCCAACTGGAACCTACCCTTTGAAATCATGTGCGATGCTTCAGATTATGTTATTGGTGTTGTGTTAGGTCATCGAGAAAACAAATTACTTCATGTGATTTACTATGCTAGCAAAACTCTGAATGATTCCCAGTTGAACTATACCACTACAGAGAAGGAACTGTTGGCCATTCTGTTTTCCTAAGACAAGTTTAGACCCTATATCTTAGGTTCTAAGATCGTAATCTATACTGATCATGCTGCTTTGAAATACCTTTTGTCTAAGAAGGATACCAAACCTAGATTGATTAGATGGATCCTTTTATTACAAGAATTTTGTCCAGGACATTAGAGACAAAAAGGGAGCGAGAAAATGTAGTAGTGAGACCACTTGTCTAGGCTAGTTGTTAGTTCCCCTGATGATTCCCTTCATATAAGGGATAGCTTTCCTGAGGAACAATTGTTCTATGTTTCCCAATCACCTTGGTATGCAAATATAGTGAATTATCTTGTTACTGGTCTAATGCCCCAACATTGGGGTAAACAAGATCGTTCTAGGTTTTTAGCCGAGGTTAAGCACTTCTTTTGGGATGATCCTTATTTGTTTAAGTATTGTCCGAATGCAGTTATTAGGAGATGTATACCCGAGAGTGACCAGTCCAAGATTATTTCCTTTTTCATGATCATGCTTGTGGGGGTCACTTTAGTGCTAAGAAGATGTTGCTAAGATATTGCAAAGTGTGGATTTCTTGGCCTTCGTTGTTTAAATACTCCCACGATTCTTGTGTTACTTGTGAACGTTTCCAGAAATTAGGAACCATTTCCCGTAGGAACATGATGCCCTTGAACCCTATTTTAATCGTTGAGGTCTTTGATGTGTGGGGTATTGACTTTATGGGTCCGTTTCCTAATTCTTTCGGTAACTTATACATCCTTGTTGCTGTAGACTATGTCTCTAAGTGGATTGAGGCGGTTGCGGGTAAAACCAATGACCATAGGGTTGTGATTGAGTTCTTGAATGAACTTACACGTTTTGGTACACCGCGAGCTATAATTAGTGATGGAGGGTCGCACTTTTGTAATGGACCTTTTAGGCTTCTGATGAAGAAATATGGTACTACACATAAGGTAGCTACCCCGTATCATCCGCAGACTAGTGGTCAGGTCGAGGTTTCTAATAGGGAGATAAAATGTATATTAGAGAAAACAGTTAATCCTAATCAGAAAGACTGGTCTTCTAGTCTTACTGATGCCTTATGGGCTTACCGTACTGCGTTTAAAACCCCTATTGGAATGTCGCCTTATCGGCTTGTTTATGGAAAGGCATGTCATTTACCTGTTGAGTTAGAACATAGAGCTTATTGGGCTGTTAAGCATCTAAATTTTTCACTTGACAAGGCAGGAGCCCAGAGGAAACTCCAGCTCAATGAGTTGGAAGAGATTCGTATAGATGCTTACGATAGTGCTAAGGAGTATAAGAACAAAATGAAACTTGTGCATGATAGAAATATTATAAGGAAGTCATTTTCTCCAGGTCAAAAAGTTCTTCTGTATGATACCCGCTTGCATCTTTTCTCTGGGAAGTTACGTTCTCGGTGGACGGGTCCTTTTTATTATTCGCACTGTCTTTCCTCATGGAGTTGTTGAGATCGAGACACCGGATGGTAGTAGTTCTTCGAAGGTTAACGGTCAGAGATTGAAACCCTTTTTAAAGCCTTTCCTACAGGTGATGTTGAGGAGGTCCCTCTGGAGGACCCTGTTTACCCTTGATTGACCATCGAGGCGATTGTATGTTGTATATTAGTTTTTGATCTCTCTCTTCACCCAGGTACTATCTTTCCGACTTCTCTCTTTACTGATTCCTCATGTTACTTTACTTTTTGGTATTGCTCTTTCATTAGAAACATTGAGGACAATGTTAGATTTAAGTTTTGGGGTGGGGAAGAAACTTTTTGTTAGTTGCAATAAATAAACTCCAGAACCTAGAAATTTATGTTTATTAAGGTCGGCACTAACCAATCTAAGTGGATGGAAGCATCTTGGTTGTAGGAGTTGAGGAACCAATCTGATTAGATGGAAATATCTAAAGAGTCTATTCATATATAAAAGCACAGAGCTCAGGTGTTAGAAAAGAAAACATGGTAGTTTCGCCATATCCTCGTGATGGAAACATCGAAAGAATCCTGATCACTTCTTTTTTCTTTTTCTTCTTACCATTGCTTGGGTGAAATAGAGTGATTGAGATACCAAAAAAAAAAAAAAAAAAAAAAAGACAGACCACTAGACCAACCGGAATAAATACAATTAAGTCGACCACTGGTACCCTTGTATATGCCAGCTGAGTTGACCTAGAGTTAGGATTATCGACCACTGGTTCCCTTTTATATGCCAGTGTGTTGATATTAGTCCAGACTAGTATCTCAGTCCATTAGGATAGGTTCACCTTAGTCAACATCATCCATGTTTTTCTCTACATCCATCTTCTTAATCTATCCATGTGATTGGTTGACTCCGGTTTATGATGTCCAGAAACTATCTGAGTACAGCTCTGTCACTTTACATGAATTTTAGTATGCTTGAGTGCAAACTCGTGTACATCAATTGGAATTTCGCATCATGGTACTTCCTCCTGTAGTCAATAAGTATGCCAACCAAGGAGATTCTTTAGTGCCTTCCAAGGTTATGCGTAGTGATGAGTGCCAAATATTGCATATTTCTACACCTTTTTATTGGCATTTAACTCATCTTTTGTGCTCAAAAATCAGATATTATCCCAAATTCTGTATTTTTCCTGTTTTCAAGAATAAATATTTGTACTAATTAATTTTGTGTTTTTAGGTAGTAAATAAATCTCGGAGAAATTGAGGAGCCAAAAGAGCAGAAAATTGGAGACGAGCGTCTATGAAGCAGAAAGCCAAAGCCCGCGCGCATCAGTTGCAACCCAACAAGAAGCAACCCATTTACAAGACATGGGCTTGAGCAGTCCAAGACCCGGCCCATAACCCGGATCCGAGCCCGTCCTTTCCTGAGCCGTGAGATCTCTCCCATCTGCATCCAACGCTCGCTGCACCCCTCACATCATCACTCGCTGCACCCGCTTCACACCGAAGTTGCCTATACCTACACCCATCGACCAAACACCATTTCCCATTTTCTTTCTCTTTCTCCCTCTCCCGACCAGTTGCAGAGACCACCTTACCTCCTCCCTCTCCCCGACAAAACCAGAGCCATCACCACCATCTCCATCTCCTGGCACCACAGCAGCAGCCACAGCCACCCTAGTTCTACCCATCTTTACCTTTAGCTTCTTCCATAACCTAGAAGCTAGGGTTGAGATAACTAGAATTCTAGGGTTTTCTCCAACAAACTCAGGCATGATTACCAGAGCCGAATTAGCAGAGGGAACAGGTCTGGGTTTTGCTTTAATTGCACTTTGGAGCGATTGTGAGGTATAAATTGTTGTTCTTCATGTGAGAGAAAATCAGTCTGTTTTAGGGTTTAATTTTGTAATCTAATTTCAAGTGTTTGAACCTTGCATAATGTTCTAAACGATTTAACTAGGGTGTAGATGAAACCCTTTAATTCAATGTGAAAGTAAGTGGATTCTCATTTTGTTCTTGAATGTGTATAAAGTTTAGGGTCATATTTAGCTAGTGAACCAACCTCACTCCGTGATCAATGGTACTGTAAGAAGACCATTGATACTAGGGGTAAGCAAGGAGAGATAGCTTATCAAATACCCAATTAAGGCCTTCAAGGGAAGGCACTAGAACACAGTGAGATTCTACATTACCTTAACTTAGGATTAGAGGGTGGAATTGACCATCCTAGTAACCTTCCAACCTGATACAACACCTTGTGCTTATTTACTGCCTTAGATTAGAGTCACAACAACTCCATTCAGTCGTATCGACACCAAACCAACTTACAATTGTGTTAACTTTCTTAAAAAAATCAGTAGTAAGCTTTAGATCAACTACACAACACCCCATTTCCCTGTGGATCGACCTGTACTTGCCACGCCTCCAACAGGCGCTGTGCACTTGCAGTTTAACGTAGGCGAAACACCTTTCCCAGCCTACCACTTAGATAGCTAGGGTCTGGAGTAAAGGTTTTGTGGGTACACCTCTGGTAAATCCTCCGAAGACAACACTCCCACTAGGGCCACCTAGCGGTTTAACGACTTGCTGCACGTGCTAAGTGTAGTCATTTTATTTTCTAGATTAGATTTGCTCGGGACTAGCAAATAATAAGTTTGGGGGTATTTGATAGACACATTTTTGTGTCGGAATTGTCCTCAGTGTCTCTATTGTTAGTCTCGATTTTTGTACTAATTTTGGTGTTTTTATGTTTGTTTAGGTGTTATTGGAGAATTACACTTATACGGAAAAAGTTGCTCGAAACGTGCTTTTTGGACCCTCGGAGGAAAATTGCTATACGGACCCTCACTTTTGCTAAGGGGCACCCACGGCTATATATAGCCCATTTATCCATCGCACCCATCTTCCTCATTTGAATATAAACTTTTGGCGGGAAAACTTGGTTTCACAGGGCATAACTAGGGTTGCGATTTTGGGCTTGATGCAGTGAGACTAAAGGGCTAGAATCAATTGGGTGTGTTACTATGAGCTAGATAGGGATGGTATAGGAGTTACTTTCGGTCCAGTTTGTCTAGTTAATCCGAGAGAACAAAACAGGGCAGCGCGTCAACGGGTGAAGAGTTTCACGGGATTACAGCGTGGGTACGTGTGTTTGGATAGATGTTGGACGCTGCAGAATCGTGAAGAAGTTAAATAAGGAAGATTCAGGACTATCAATCAATCGTTAACAGAGTGGGAAGTTAATTCAGGGAAGAAATCTCGTGGCCTGCAAGAAAAATATTTTCCGAGTAAATGAAGATTTTCCGGAGTAATGAGCGAAGATTCTTGTCCCTGTTGGGTTATAAATAGTTGCTGGTATATCAAAGAAGGGGGGCGGAGAGATTAGGGAGAATTTAGAACATCACGGAATCGATAAAATCAAGTGGCAGGATACACCATTTTCTGCTGCTGCTGAAGAACACGAAGAACAAAAGACTACCAGAGGCAGTCTTTCATTGCTGAAGAACATAAGACGCACAAGGAGCAGTCGTATTTGCTACAGTGACAACGACAGTTCATTCATATCGTACTTTGTAACAATTCGGTTTGAAACAAATACAATTGTTACAAACCCGGTTTTTAATAGTTTTTCTCCATTTCATCATCTGTACACCTCCTTTGAGCAATAAAAATGAATTTTGAGCGTGTTTCCAACATGATGATGAGCTAATTCTCCCACAACCAAGGCAATGAGGAAGCTATTTACGCATGAATAATTGGTAACTATTTTATTTTCTCTAATTTATAATTAATAATTCACTCAATCACTGCTTTTGCAGAGTATTTAATTGTTTGCATAATTTTCTTCATTACTTGTGATTCAATTAGATAGGTTATGCTTTGTATTAAGATACTCTATGCTTAGGGGATACAATTAATTTTTGAGAATTTGCCTGATTATTTGTGAATTAAGAAACAAGGGATTTAAAAGATAATTAGAGTTTTGGGTTATTTACCGCTATTCATTCATTGTAATAGTGGAATCAGTGTCTTGGTTATTCTTAATATCTTGAAATCAAATTTTGAGTTAAGTTTTCTTTATTTTTAAGTTTTATTAAGTCTAAAATCTATTGCTTTCACAAGTCTCAACGAACCTATTACTACAACTTAATTGAAAATCACATCACCAGTGTAAGACAAGTACTTGTTCCGCCCTTGATTTTAGGCCTCTAAATCGGAAAGTTCCATTTCGAACTGTTGGATCCTAAAATTTAGGATGGTGACATGGACAACAAAAGATTTAAGGAAAATCCGGACTATCAAAATTACGTAAATTTCCATAACATTGTTTTTTTTTTTAAAAAAAAAAACTAATATCTTATGTTTATCCACATCTAAAAATCATATAAAAATAATGAGGGATGGTTAATAGACGAGGTGATTCTTACACTAGATCTCATAACTTAGCACCAAATTTTCAATAAAATTCAAACGACAATGAGTTTGAAGCTAATATTTTGGTGATACGTTTCCCTTAATGAGCTCTGAATTCTTACCAAAAGTTAGTTCATTAAAGATGCCAAACCTTACCACCTATTAATTTGAATTTCGACCGTTAATGTTTGATTATTGATTTTCAAAGTGGTAGTAGTGGGTTATATGTTTTTGGGTTGTGCCAATTGTGATAGGAGTAGAGATTTGTGAAGAGGAACACATCAACAAAAATTAGCTTCAATTCATCGTCGTTTAGGTTTATTATAAATAGTGTCGAAATTGTAAGATAATGTGAGAATTATCATGCTAACATATTCTTTCCCATAAATAATATCCTAACTAATGGAGATGATTTTAAACCATAAAGTCCTTTTTTTTCATCATCTAAAAACAGAAAACAGAAAAGTCTTTTCTTCCCTCCACATATGAAACCATCATCGAAGGTCTGTATAATAATGACCTCCATACAAGACATTTAAAACCCTCATTCTTCTAGATGCTCTTATAGCAGCCCTTTGGCCTATACGATGGTTTTATTTAGAACTTAACTTAAGAAGTGTACACAGGTGACAGATAGAAAACCCATTGTCTTAGACTAAGTGTAGTGGAGCTCCAACATTCAACTTTTTAGGAAAAAAGCGTGGCCTATTCCTCTGATTCCACTGAGCATTCAACGGTTTCGTTGGGTGTGATATGGAATAAACACAGGGATGCCAAATGGTTTGAAGTCGCAGAAATTCGGAAAACGCCAAATGGTAGGCGTCTAGGCGAATAGTGTCTCGAAGGTGCGGAGAGACGCCTAACTATTAGTCGTCAGATGACATATCATTTGGCATCATACCCTGACGCATAATCATTTGGCGTCTCATTAAAATATTTTTTGATACCCCAATTTCGCACCCCTGGTAAAAATCAAATTTCACTTTCCGCAACCTGATAAAAGACAATTTGTTCAGGTAACCACATCCCACTGGAAAACCTTTCCATACCCCCTCATATAAACCCGTCTTCCATCACCAAAACAAATTAAATAGGGAGACAAAGAAACCAAAATAACGATTCTTCATAATCATTTTCTTTCACCCTTTCATTATCACCATGCAACACATCCCCCTCACACAAAAATACCCATCGAATTTCCTCCACAACACTATTACATTCCAATATATATATATCCACTCTACCCAACAAAACTATTCTACTCCCCCAAATAAATATCCAATTCCACCCAATAAACTATTCTACTTCACTAAAAACATTATTCAACTCCAATAAATATTCAATGGGTTTTGTGGATGCACAAGATAACACCCAATCATTGCATCGGGAAAGTGCAAAACCAATTAAAAAAATAAGAGAGATAATATTTTCTTGCATTGAAGATTGTAAAACTTCACTCCTATTAAATGCACGTTTGTTAAATCTATGTTAATTGTCATCTATAGAATTGCCTGATGATTTTTTTGAAGAAAGCTTAAATCCTTGGAGATTCTCTTTGATTGGGAGATTAAATTTACAACAAATTAAGTTTGTTGATGCTGCAATCATTCTTCGTCGACAATGGAAGCTAGAAGGAGACTGTAAACTTATACCATTAGGAAGGGGTTTCTTCACTATCAAATTAGATAATTCAACAGATCGTCTGTATATCAAGGAAGGAAAATGGGAGGTAACAAATCAAACACTTCAAGTAAGAAATTGGATCTCTAATTTTCGACCTGAGAATCAAAGAACTACTAGAGCTATGGTTTGGGTGAGATTTCCAGGTTTAGGACTTGAGTTTTGGACTGAGAAGACACTCTTTAAAATTTGTAAGGAATTTGGTAATCCTGTCAAACTTGATGCTGCAACAGAAAAATGTGAGGTTGGTTACTATGCAAATGTCTTAGTTGAAGTGGATTTTGTTAAGTCTATCCCAAAGAAGATATGGATTGGCACAAAATATGGAGGTTTCTTTCAAAAAATTTCAATTCAAGATTGTCCAAAGTTATGCTCTACCTGTAAAATTTTAGGACATTTGATCACTGAATGCAGAGTGGGGAAAAGCAAAAATCAATCAACAGGTGAAGTTCATAATCACAGCAACATCAGTACAGGCAATACTTCTAAACAGCAGCAATCTCCTAAAACTAGTACTCATAAAACTGGTAATCCTTTTATTCAGCAGCAAAGTCCCAAAACACCTCACATCCCTTTTGATATCTGTAATAGTTCTGAAGCTGTTGATAACTGTAACAATAAGGAAATGGTGCAAGTAAGTACTTCTAGTTCTGTTCCTAATACTTTGGTGGAAGACTCAATAATATCAAATATAATAACTCCTCAGATTCAAACTACTCTTGAAGTGGTTAATTTGAATAGTGGTAGATTTAATGCTCTAAGTCAAATTGAGCAAACAGAAGAAGATAAACTGAGTGTTGATGAAGAGATTATGGCAGAGATAGAACCTCATAAGCTTATTTAAATGGCAGAAGTCACTGAACTAGAAAAAAGTGAAGTGAAGTTGGTGGATGTAGGATCAGGAAAGGTTACTACAGAACCAGTTCAATTTACTACATGGACTTCAGTGGTGAATTCTTCTAGGAAAAAGAAGAAAGAAAATTCAGTAAGTAATACTTCACCAAACATTAAGAATATTTTAACAGTTACTTCTTCCAAACAAGTACCAGTTAAATATAACTTTAGAAAGAATGTTGGAAAGGGAGGTCCAAACCTCCATCCAAAACCATGAAAGTTCTTTATTGGAACATTAGGGGTCTTAGAAGATCTAGGGCCCAGCAAAAGTTGTTTAATTTAGTCAAGCAATTCAGTCCAACATTACTTTGGGTTGTAGAACCTAAAATCAAGTGTTCTTCTTCTTTTTGTAGTAAACTAAATCTGCCTGGTATGCAGAGTATGGTTATACACAATACTTCAGTTAATCACAAAAGTAATATATGGTTGTTTTGGAGTAACTCAATAGTAACTCCTTCAGTTGTTTCAATAACAAGTCAAATGATTACAGTGGAAGTGGGTAATGTGTTAGTATCTTGTGTTCATGCTCATGTTAAAATGGTGCAGAGAAGATTTTTATGGTCTGAGATGCAATTGATTAGTGATCTAAAAAAAAACTTTGGTTAATCATTGGTGATTTTAATGCAATTCTTACAATGGAAGAGAAAGTTGGTGGTAATTCTCCTTCAAGAAGATCAATCTTAGATTTCAGTGAATGTATAAACACTTGTGACCTCATACAAGCACCTAAAGTTGGATTAGATTTTTCTTGGTCAAATTGTCAGCATGGTTGTAAAAGGATATTATGTAACTTGGATATAGCTTTCTTCAACATGGGATGGATACAAATGTATGGTGGTTGGGGTTACAAAGTAGGTGTTAGAGTGGTGTCAGACCATTCACCTTTAATGAGAGGATGTGCAAATGTTCCTAAGCCAAAAAACGTCCCTCTAAGATTTCAAAAAATGTGGTTGGAGCATCCTGATTTTATGAAGATGGTTGAAGATAGTTGGAATGAACCAATATGTGGAGATCCAGCTTATGTTTTTACGCAGAAACTTAAGAGACTTAAAACATGTTTAAAGGAATGGAACTGGAAAGTTTTTGGGAATGTACAAGTTAAGATTAAAGAAGCAGAAAATTTGGTTAAAGAAAAAATGTTGGCTTCAGATAGTAACCCCCATGATGATAGTGCTCTCTGTGAACTAGTGATGGCTCAAAATGAACTGAATTCAAGGGAAGTTCAACAAAGTATCATGATGAAGCAAAAATCAAGAATTCAATGGGTAAAAGAAGGCTCTGCAAACACTAACTTTTTCCATGCAAACATTAAAGTTAAGCAAACAAAAAATATGTTATGTGAATTGGAAGATGATGAGGGTAATTTGGTTGCTAATCAAGACAAAATTGCTGATATTTTAGTTGAATTCTTTCAAAAAAAAAGGTTTCAGTTTCAAGAAGTCAATATCAATGAGTCACTATTAGATGTAATTCCTCGGCTAGTAACAGAAGAAGATCAAAATATGCTTGACATTGTTCCAGAGTCAGATGAAATTAAGAAAGTTGTTTGGGAAATAAATGCAGATGGAGCACCAGGGCCTGATAGCTTTTCGGGTATTTTTTAAAAAGCTTGCTGGGAAATTATTAATAAAGATTTTGTTGAAGCCATACAATATTGTTGGAGGAGAAAATACATACCAAGAGGACTCAACTCAAATTTTTTGGTATTGTTGCCTAAAACTCAAAATGCTAAGAAGCCAAATCAATTTAGACCAATTGGTCTAAGCAATTTCAGCTTCAAAGTATTCGCTAAAATCTTATCAACAAGAATGAGTGGTTTGATGAGTAAGTTAATCTCATCTCAGCAAGCTTCCTATATTAAAGGTAGAAATATACATGAGCAAGTGATGTTGGCTTCAGAGTTAGTCAATGAAATGAGACATACAAGAAGAGGGGGAAATGTGGGTCTTAAACTTGATATATCACGAGCTTATGACTCAGTAAGCTGGAGTTTTTTGTTTCAAGTTCTTAAAAAATATGGTTTCTCAGAATCTTGGTGTGCATGGCTTCATGTGTTATTCTCTTCAGCCAAAGTATTTGTTATGGTCAATGGGGGTCCAAAAGGATTTTTCTCAATGGAGAGAGGATTAAAGCAAGGAGATCCCCTTTCTCCCATTTTGTTTGTTTTGATGGAGGAGGTGTTAAGTATAGGTCTAACCAAACTTTTTGAAATAAGAAAACTTCAACCAATGGTAATTAGAAAAGGAATTTATCCTACTCATCTATTTTTTGCAGATGATGTGTTCATCTTCAGCAATGGTTCAACAAAAAGCTTAGACTCTCTACTCAGCTTACTCAAGTTCTACCAAGATAGTTCAGGTCAGTTAATAAATAAACACAAAAGCAAGTGTTTTGTGGATGGGTGCACTCCTCTCAGAAAAGCTCAAATATCAAGTTTATTGCAAATGGAACTTACTTATTTTCCAGATAAATACTTAGGAGTTATTCTAAAACCTGGGAGAGTCAAAAGTGACACAGTATGGCCAATGGTGGAGATGATGCAAAGTTATTTGGCAGCATGGAAAGGAAAATTACTTTCCTTTAATGATAGATTGGTACTTATCAAGTCAGTTCTCTACAGCATTCCCATTTATAATATGGTTTTTTACAAATGGCCAAGTTCTATCATAAAAATTTGTGAAAGAATCATAAGAAATTTCTTATGGACTGGAGATAATGAAGAAAGAAAGTATGATACTTTGCATTGGAATAAGGTATGTACTCCTTATAATGAAGGTGGCTTGGGTATTAGAAGGTTAATGGTCACTAATAAATCTCTTTTGATGTGGAAGTTACTTAATTCAGAAGAAGATTGGGAAAAAAAAATTACAGCAAAATACAAGGATAAAAATGGAGTATGGTGCACTCAGTGGAAGTTATCTTCTATATGGCCAGGATTAAAATGGGCTTGGATGGAACTCAAAAACAGTGTAAGATGGTGTATTGGTGATGGGAACAAAATTTCAGTTTGGTTTGACACTTGGGTAGAAGACAGGCCTTTAATTGACATATTTGGATACAATGTCATACTTCAAAACAATATACATCTTAAAGTTCAAGACCTACTGGTTGATGGTGAATGGAGAATTCCTACCGAATTACAAGGTATGATTCCTTCTTCTTTACCTACAGTGAGTGGAGGAAAAGACATGATTGTATGGAGTGGAGATGTGAAAGGGGTATTCACTATTGCTGCTGCTGTTGAAAAAATTAGAGTCAAGGAACCTAAAATGCATTGGCATTCTCAGATATGGAAACCATTTTTGCATCCAGGAATTGCCAGCAACATTTGGAAGTTACAACACGGAATTTACACAGATGATGAAAAGATGGTAAACAAAGGATATTCATTAGCTTCCAAGTGTTGCATCTGTAAACAATAACAAGATAGTATGAACCACCTTCTCTGGTTATGCAGTTTCAGTACCAATATATGGCAATGGTTAGTGCAAATCTTTAACTTCCAAGTACCTTCTTCACTTCCTGATATTTTTCAGTTTACTAAGCATAAAAGTCCCTTTGTTAAGCAAGTTTGGACTACAGCTTCATGTGCCACATTAAGAGAATTATGGTTTCAGAAGAACAAATTGATTCATGAAGGTATTCCTCCAAATCTGGAGTGCTTTAAAAGAAGAATTCTGAGCCTTGTGTTTTATGGAAGTTATAGAGTGACTGGTGCAAAATGGATGACAGATTATGATACAAATATCCTTCACTTTTTCAAGCTGGAGCAGAGAAATATTACAAACTATTCTATAAAGAAATTTCAGTGGAGTAACCCAAAGTTGGGATATACTATTTTCTGTTGTGAGGGAGTAGCAATTGGAGATCCTGGTGCAGCAGGATATGGAATAATTGCTAGAAATCATCAAAGTCATGTTATTGGTATTGTTTCTGGAGGAGTTGGAATAGCTACAAAGTTTATTGCTAAAGTCTTGTCAGTTGTGTGTGCCACTGAATGGGCTATAAAAATGCAGTGTAGCAAAATTGTCATTAGATCTTCTGACAACTCAATAATGGAGAATTTCAGGAAGGGTGTAGTTCCTTGGTATCTAAGAGCTAGATGGTTACAAGAAACTAGCAAGTTAGCTGACATTCAGTATGAAGAATGCTACAAAGAAATTAACTTTACAGCCGAAAGCTTAGCAAGGCAAGGAACAAGTTTATCACAAGGAGTAACTATCATACATAAAGGGAAGCCATAATCTTTAGTTCAAGTAGAAATGCCACATACAACATATTACAGAGATTGATTATACAGGGAAATCTATTTCATAAAACTATTGTCTTTTGTAAAAAGTATGTTTTGTTTGTTTGTTGGGCTGTCCTTATTGGGCCTAGTCTATCTCTTTTAGTTTTTTCTATTTTGGATATGTCCTGTATTCTTAATGGGTCAATTCTGTAATTTAGTTTTTTAGTTTCTCTATCAATAAAAAAATTATGATTTAGCAAAAAAAAAAATGTTAATTGTCATCTCCAATGCAAGAAAATATTATCTCTCTTATTTTTTTAATTGGTTTTGCACTTTCCCGATGCACTGATTGGGTGTTATCTTGTGCATGGATGCACAAGATAACAAAATCCATATTTTGAATTCCACCCAATAAACTATTCTACTTCACTAAATACATTATTCAACTTCCAAAAACACTATTCAATCCCCCATAATAAATCCTTCTACTCCAACCAAATGCTCTATTCAACTCCCAAAAAATACTATTCAAATCCCCTTAATAAATCCCTCTACCCTAAACCAACCGTATAGTCGAATCCATTTTGATCATTACATGCAAAAGAACAAAAATAAAATAATCACTTTCTTTATCTCTCCTTCCAATTTCATTTACACCACCAATCATTACACTATTCGTACTTCACTCTCAAAATATTCCCTAACCCACCCATTGCCTATATAAAGCAACTCCTACTCCTCCACCAAAAGGACACAACAAAAGAACCCCTACGACCCCCATTCCCAAAGAAACATCTCTTTCCATAAACTCCTACTTCATTTTCACCCCTACACCTACTCTAAGTACTCTTTTCAAGAAATAAAAAATCCTACAAGTACTAAAGCAATCATTTGTTTTCCTTCCTTTTTTGTACTTAGTTAGTAGTTTTTACTTTATAATTGATTACATTGTAATCCGTTATATTCAATATTAGCACACTTTTAGCAAAAACCCAAAAAAATTAGTTCAAGTCTACCAAGTATTTATCTTTAAGTTTTTAAAAGATTAGCATGAAATTGCTACTACTTTAACTACTTTTAGAATATTTATCCAAAGTGAAGAATCATTGTAAGGATCTTTCCAAGTTCAATATTACATTCAAGGTATAATAACAAAACATTTTCATCTCTATTATCAACTATGGATTAATAATTAGATGAATCATGATCCACCATTTATGTGGTGGTTATAATATAATATTTGTATGGTATTTTACCTTTAATTATGTGGACGAATCCAAGTGTGGGTAAAATGGTCTCCCATCTAACATTAAGGGTCGCACATACATACTTGAACATTAATTTATTATTTTACTGTTAATTATGTGGACGAATCCAAGTGTGGGTAAAAATGGTCTTCCATCTCACATTAAGGGTCGCACATACATACTTGAACATTAATTTATTATTTTACCTTTAATTATGTGGACGAATCCAAGTGTGGGTAAAAATGGTTTTCCATCTCACATTAAGGGTCACACGTACATACTTGAACATTAATTTATTATTTTACCTTTAATTATGTGGAAGAATCCAAGTGTGGGTAAAAATGGTCTTCCATCTCACATTAAGGGTCGCACATACATACTTGAACATTAATTTATTATTTTACTTTTAATTATGTGGACGAATCCAAGTGTGGGTAAAAATGGTCTTCCATCTCACATTAAGGGTCGCACATACATACTTCAGCGTTAATTTATTACTTTATATTTTTATGTGGACGAATCCAAGTGTTGGCACAAATGGTCTTCCATCTCACATACATACTTGTAAATTGATTTTCTATCAATAATTTCTAGAGTTGTCCTTAACTCTAACGTTGAACCTTGGTCACACGAGACTATTAGGTGATATTATTTTATGCTTAGGATTATCTTCAATTCTTTGCCGTCATATCTAGAGTTGTCCTCAACTCTATCATTGAACCTTAGTCACACAATACTATTAGGTGAAATTCTTTTATGCTTAGGATTGTCTTCAATTCTTTGCCGTCATATCTAGAGTTGTCCTCAACTCTAGCATTGAACCTTAGTCACAAGAGACTATTAGGTGATATCTTTTCATGCTTAGGATTGCCCTTAATTAATTCTTTGCCATCATATTTAGAGTTGCCATAAACTCTAAGTTCGAACTTATAGTCACACGAGGCTACTAGGTGATATTCTTTCATGCTTAGGATTGTCTTCAATTCTTTGCCATCATATCTAGAGTTGTCCTCAACTCTAAACGTTGAACTTTCGTGTTCCAAGTCAACAATCACAATAATACATATGTACATTTTGATAAGATAAATTGTAATCATTTTCCCCCTTTTAATCATGAAGTAGAGGCCAATCATGTGATTGGGCGGTTGATGGGTGCCTAATACCTTCCCATCCCGTACTAGAATCTCCTTACCTAGACTCTCTGATAGCATACCAAGAATATGTAAGTCATAGCTAGATTGTTATTCTCGAAAGAATTCAAACTAGTTAGAAAGGGTCTTGACTCCTCTTAGTCAGGTGGCGACTTCAAAAGATCTCTACAAAGTTTAACTTTTTAATCACGAACCGTTAAGAAGTTATCTTTGTATCACATGTGCATCGACATTCACGAACTAATGAGCAGTTTTGCACACACATCATTATTTTCATCCCTCACCCTCCTCTTAGAAGAGACCATTGAACTGGGCGGCCCGGTTAAACCCATTCCCGCTCGCTCGCTCCCCTCGGTTTTTACAGTGGCGACTTCACTGTGGAACTTAAGAGATTCGACTCAAAAAATGATTAAAGAGAAAATGATTATAATATTCTATTGTCGTATTAATGTTTACTCAAGAAGCTTTGTGATTTCAGGTACCATTTCAACCACAAGTTGTCACCATGGGAAGGAATAAATACGTCCAGAGTTGGTCGAGAATCGAAGGAAAGCTGAGAAGGATGTCACCTCCGCCACCCGAGCTGGAAGAATCAAGCATCCCTGACAGCCTGAACACCTTCCACATAGAGCACTTTTTCGAAGAGCGTTTCAATCAGCTCATGCAAAAGTTGGAGGAAAAATCCAAGGTAGCGGCAGAAAATACAACAAGTTCCAGTCACCAACCAAGGAAAGAATGTGTAGCAGATGAAGTTCTTGAAGGTACTCGAGGGAAGGTTGTACTTGGAGGGAACAATAATGGAATGACCAAGCAACCAGATGATTATGACGAAATAGGTGAACAATACGAAAGAGTATCACCAAACAAATAAAACCTGGAGTTCGAATGTTTCAGGAAGCAAGTGATGAAGGGGTTGTCAACAATCAAAGTCAGCACTGGGCTCGAAGGCAAAGTCTGGTATACTCCACCAAAATGAAACTTACCTGCATGCTTCAAATTCCCTAAAATGGAAAAATACGATGGCCGGGGTCCCCCAGGGTCTCATGTCATGTTATACCTCAGCTACATGAATCCCAAAGGACTAACAGACGATTGGTTGCTAAGTTTGTTCCATCAAAGTCTAACAGGATTGGCTCTCGACTGGTATCAGCATGTAGAGAAAACCAAAATCTCCACATGGTCAACGATGATAGAGTCATACGTCGAACACTTTACAAAAATCACAGATAACACCGTAGCTCTACGTCAACTGGAATATCTACGACAAGGGACTCACGAAGGATTCACCGACTGGATGAGTCGTTGGGACAAAAAAGTATTTGTGATGTTTGAAAGACCGTCAGAAGCAACACAACTGAAAATGATAATGAAAAGTGTCTTGATGTCTTACCGAGGTCTTCTTAGCATGACGGGTCCACAAACGTTATCTGACTTCCGAATCAAAGGTACCTACATAGAAGATGCTATGAAGGATGGTGCATATGCCGGGTTATCCATGGGCCAGGGTATTCCAGCAAAGAAAAAGGAGGTCAACTATGTGAACCCAAATCCATGCAAACCTGCATATCTCCGAGCAACGGGGAAGGCACCAGCAATAGAAGCACCTCAATAAGGAAGGCAACAACGAGAACCATTGATTGAGAGGTGGTGGAGCAAAGACCGGGTATTCACCAATCTGAACACAGGAGTTAGCACATTTTTGCCACAGTTAGTAGAGGAACAACTAATCAAGCTTAGAGACCCGAAACCTATGCCAGACCCCAAGCCTCGCGGGTTTGACGAATCCAAAACCTGCAATTTTCACCAAGGTCCCGGGTACGATACCAACTCGTGTTGGGTCCTCAAACACTTAATCCAAGACCTATTGGATTATGGGAAGATAGTCATAGACGGGGCAGAAAAGAAACCTCATATTCATAACAACCCTTTGCCCATACATCAAGTTGATCAAGGGATAAATCTCATTGAGTCAACTGATAGTGAGGGCCCGATTAATAATGTGGAGGTCAGTGAAACAAAACAAACACCTTTGTTTATAATTGCGGAGAGTGGGAAAGTTGTGTGCCCAAAGAAGACAGATAGCTGATGTGAAGCTGTACAACATCAAACTCGAGGAGGAAGACATTTCAAACCTGTCAACCTATGTGCTGAAAACCCTGGTGCTACTACTAGAGGAATCCCAATGCAAGTCAGACCGGACAACCAAGAAGAAGTCAAGGAAGATAATTTACTCATGGAGCAATTACGGAAGACTAGAGCCAACATATCAGTCTATGGGCTTCTAGAGACATCAACCGGATATCGCCAGGCTCTCCAAGAAGCACTCAATACGATACAAGTGTCTACAGGGATCACTCCTGATGCTTTGGTGCACACAATCGCCCAGATCCGTAAACCAAGTTCTATCACCTTCACAGATGATGATTTACCACCGGAAGGAAGAAACCACAATAAGGACCTTTACATCACAATAGGTTGGGAGAACGCGTTAGTACCATTGGTCCTCATGGATAATGGATCATGCGTCAACATATGCCCTCTAAAAACCTTACAGAAAATGATGGTCAATCTGAGCTACATAGTGGAAGCTGAAGAATCATGCCGAACAGTCAGAGGTTTTGATGGTGGGGAACAAGTCGCACTCGGAGAAATCACCCTCGAGATATGGGTCGGACCGTTGAAAACCCAAGCCGTATTCCTAGTGATAAATATTCAATCAAGTTTCAACATGCTTTTGGGACGCCCTTGGATACACAAGAATGGAATATGCGCGTCCTCACTCCACCAGAAAATCAGGTTTGAAATGCGGTGTAAGGAAGTCACAGTGCACGGCGACAACGACAGGAATGAAATAAGAGCGAATCAAGTTGGCGGAAATATGGTCCCGGTAATTAACAATTACACTAAAGTGGACACGTGCGAACTTAAGTCCAATCTGGCTTACCATCAAGTATTCTCGCACATATTCAACTACAGAAATCGAAAGGTACCGGATATGCTCAAGAAAAATTAGTTTTTCCCTGGAATGAGACTCATACTTCGACAACAAGGACCGACCCAACCATTATCAATCACAGTAAGAAAGGCTTTTGACACAACAGGTCTTGGATACCGCCCGACATAGAAAAATCCTACATACAAAAAGAAGCAGGTGGACCATGGAGTTGATTGGAGCCTCCAACCAAATCCAAATCCAAATCCAAAGTCTTTTCCAGTAGCAAGTACCAGGTCGACTAGAGAATATCTCCTAAGAGTAAAACATAGGTTTTACGCCGGCCTGTCCGAGCCTCGCACAACTTGCACACTACGGTAAGCAAAAATACTTGACGCTACCCGCGTCGCGATTTTTATTTTTGGACCAGATGGGAAGTAATCACCGTGTTAATGGGATTATGAATTCTCGACCATTAATGCGGATATACTTACACCATGTCGAGGTTGCATAAGCTACGGGGTGTTTCCCCTTCACAATCATGCTAACTGCAGCACTACAAGGGGGATTCCCCCCCTTTCACAAACTGCAGGGTTTCCTTTACGTGTCCGCTGATTGGAGCCTCCAACCATCGCTTCAAAAATGGTTCGTACGAAAGGGAGAGGGAAAGCTTCCAGCTAACAGTGAACCAAGAAAGATCACGCCTATGATAATTAGAGGTAATCCCGGCAAAGGAAAGGATACCGAATAACCTGTGTACGATGGTGTGAGCCAATTGTTCCTACCAAGTTCACTCGATAATGCAGGCGAGCCAAGCAGAACTAAAGGAGATAACGGACAAGAAATGGGAATTCCAGGGCAAGAGAAGCCCAGACTACACCAGACCAAGCCCAGGAAAACACCACCCGTGTATACACGGGCACTACAAGTATGGATCAATATTTCCCTGAGGCGAAGGAATTCCCGATCTACAGTGGCGAGAGTTTTCCCCTCCTCCACCTTTACTCGTATCTCTCATATATGAAAGATTGGGAGATGGATGAGGAGCACTATATGAAACACTACTTCACTATCAGTTTGATCATTGGCGCACTGGCATGGTACTTGACCAACGATCAGCCCAAGTTCTCAACCTGGTCAACGTTGGTAAAAGTGTTCGTAGGACATTTCTCGAAGACTGAAGCCGTTCTGCATAACTTAGAAAATTTTCTCTCAAACCAAAGGAGGAAGTTTCGGAAGGTTAACATCAAAATAGAGGGACAATCGCATTCTTAGGGTCTTGCTGGCCATGATAATTACGTCTGCATGATCGTTCATGATGATACTACTGAAGATGTCGGATGCCCTTCCTCTGACGCCCAAAAAAAAAACGCCCTAAGAGGAACGGGTGGTGGAGATTCACAACTGAAGAAGGATGAGCCAGAATATTCCTCGTGGACCCCAGAGAGTTGTATTTGTACTTTTAATGCACCTTTAGTTTTGAAAAAGTAAAACCAAAAAAATCAGAAAAACCAAAAAAACCAAACAAATGAAGAAAATGTAGAAAAACAAAAAAAAAACAGATTGTAGAAATAAATAAAGATTTTGAAATTGAAGAAGATGCCACATGTTTGGATGTTGACACTGAAAGAATATTTGAATGTGATGAAGAAATGATAAATGGCCCAGAAGATGTCCCGGAAGAGATCCAAAAAATTCTTGACAAACATGAAGAAGAGTCAGAATTTTCCGAAGAAGAAACAATCAACCTAGGAAGTGAGGAACAACCGCGAAATATCAAGATCGGAACAACATTATCTTCCGAAGAAAGAACTGAGATGATCAAGTTACTCACCGAATTTGAAGACATATTCGCATGGTCCTATGAAGATATGCCTGGGTTAGATACCAACTCGGTGGTCCACCACTTGCCAACGTACCCGACGTGAAGCCAGTCAAACAAAATCTCAGAAGATTAAGGACCGAATGGACTTTAAAAGTCAAGGAAGAAGTTGAGAAGCAACTTAATGCGGGATTTCTTAAGGCTGTTACATACACTGAGTGTCTAGCAAACATTGTACTTGTTCCAAAGAAATATGGAAAAGTGAGGATGTGCATAGATTACCGTAACCTGAACAAAGCAAGTCCAAAAGATGATTTTCCATTGCCACACATTGATATCTTGGTAGATAATGCTGCTAGGCAAGGGATGTTATCATTCATGGATGGGTTCTCTGGATACAATCAGATCAGAATGGTGGAAGAAGACATGACTAAAACATCTTTCATCACTCCATGGGGAATCTTTTGTTACTTAGTCATGCCTTTCGGACTGAAGAATGCTGGAGCCACATACCAAAGAGCCATGACAACAATTTTTCATGATATGATGCATACGGAGCTAGAAATCTATGTAGACGACATGGTGGCAAAGTTTGAACACAGGAAAGATCATGTGAGTGTTTTGAGAAAGGTTTTTCACCGCCTTTAAAAGTTTCAACTCAAGCTCAATCCCAACAAGTGTATGTTCGGTGCCAAGTCTGGAAAATTTCTAGGATTCGTCATCAGTAACAGAGGAATCGAGTGTGATCCATCAAAGGCTAAAGCTATCATCGATATGTCTCCTCCAAGGACTGAAAAGGAAATCAGAATGTTTTTAGGTCGGCTACAGTACATCAGCCGGTTCATAAATCAACTCACTCCTATATGTGAACCGATATTCAAGCTGCTAAGGAATAATGTGCCTATTGTGTGGAATCATGAATGTCAGGAGGCATTTGAAACCATCCAGAAGTACTTGGCGAGTCCACCGATACTAGTACCACCTACCTATGGAGTCCCGCTCATTCTATATCTTTCAGTTACTAATACCTCTATAGGAGCAATGTTGGGGCAATACCACGAAGATAGCGGCAAAGAACGGGACATTTACCACCTCACTAAAACTCTTTCAGGAAACGAGGCTAAATACACCATGTTAGTAAAGACTTGTCTGGCACTTGTTTGGGCAACCCAACGTCTTCGACACTACATGTTGTCTTACAAGGTCCAGCTGTTATCCAGGATGGATTATCTCAAATACTTGTTCGAGAAGCCTGTATTGTCCGGTAGAACATCAAAATGGCAAATCTTACTCTCTGAATTCGAGATCACATACGTCACATAAAAATCTGTCATAGGAAGAGCAATTTCCAATCACCTAGCATCACATCCTCTCCTAGACAACACTGAGCTTAAGGTCGATTTTCCATATGAATGGGTGATGTACGCCGATCAGGTTGAAGAGAAGCCTAGGAAGATGTATTTTGATGGCGCCTGTAACAAACAAGGAAGAGGCGTAGGGGCACTGCTAGAGTCACCAGAAGGCATTCACACACCAATTGTTATCATGCTTTGTTTCCAATGCACCAACAACGTAGAGGAGTATGAAGCTTGTGTAGCTGGGTTGAAAGCTGTAATCGAAATCGGTGTCAAGAATATCATAGTGTTTGGGGACTCATTATTGATAATCAAACAAATCCAGAAAGAGTGGAAAGTCAATGAACAATTGTCCCAATATCATGAACACTTGGAGGAGCTCACCAGACGATTTGATCATATTGAATTCCACCACATATACCAAAACAAAAATCATGGTTCAAATGCTCTTGCTGTGTTGGCATCCTGGTTGACCGTCCTAGAAGGAATGATGATAAAACCCATTGAGATAAGCCAAAGAGATGAGCCTGCCTTCTGTTATTCCATCCAAATTGTTGTTGAACAATTAGATGGTGCCCCTTGGTTCGTCGACACTCAGAGGTACCTTGAAGATAAATCCTACCCAGAAAGTTCAACAAAACAGCAAAGGAGATACATTAGACGAATGGCATGCCAGTACGTACACCATCTATGCAGATATCCTCTACAAAGTATCAAGAGAAGGAACATTGTTAGGCTGTTTGAATGATCATGAAGCAGGGAAAATCTTGGAAATAGTACATAGTGGTGATTGTGGTCCCCACATGAATGCACACATGATGTGTAAGAAGATAGCTCGTCTCGGGTATTACTGGACAACGATGATGACAGGTTGCTGCAACTTTGTTAGGAAGTGTCACCAATGCTAGATACATGGAAATCTCATGCATGTGCCTCCTTCTCAACTGCATACCTTGTCTTCTCCATGGCCATTCTCCACCTGGGGAATCGATCTCATAGGAAAAATCAACCCGTCCTCCAAGGGCCACAAATATATTTTCGTTGCAATTGACTACTTCACCAAGTGGGTTGAAGCCATCTCCACCAGAAGTTTCAAAGGAAAGCCGACAGTTGATTTCATACGAAACCACCTCATTTGCAGATACGGAGTCCCACACGAAATAATATCAGACAATGAGTCAAATTTCATCGGCGAGGAAACCAAAGAAATGTTGGACAAGTACAAGATTAAACACCATCTAGCATCACCATATCGGCCTCAAACCAATGGAGCAGTAGAAGCAGCTAACAAAACACTGGTCAAAATCTTGAAGAAAATGACCGAGACATACATAGAAAATTACCTACGCCTTGTGGGCTTACAGAACCTCCATCCGCACAGCGACTGGGGCTACGCCTTTATCACTTACATATGGCATGGAAGTTATGCATCCTATTGAGGTAGAAATTCCAACACTAAGGGTACTAAAGGAGAGTCAATTATCCGAAGACGAATGGGTCAAGGTAAGAGTTGAGCAACTAAATTTGATAGATGCAAGGAGACTTACTGCAGCTTGCCATTCACAAGCATACCAAAATAGAGTTGCACGTAATTCCAACAAACATGTGCGACCACGCAATTTCAACAAAGGAGATCTCGTGCTCGAAGAAATTCGTCCGCTGAAGCATTCAGACCCTAGGGGCAAGTTCAAGCCAAAGTGGGAAGGCCCATTCATCGTCAAAAAGATCTTTCAGGGAGTGGAGGTATAGTTGATGGACTTAAATGGTGAAGAACATCCAAGACCTACTAATGCAGATCAACTCAAAAGGTATTACGCCTAAGAGTAATGCACACTGGTTTCCCAAAAGATGACTTCATAATTGTTTGAAGATACCGCGTCAGGGTATATATACATCGGTTTTTCTTCTCAGCGCAAAATCCAGAAGATGAAAGTATGTTGTCTCGACCCAACTAATCGGTGATAATTTGGCTGCCACATCGTGGCTCGGAATATCCACCAAGATTCAATTTTTTCAACACTACATACTGTTTGTTTCGAATCCTCTACTTTGTTTCTTTTGCTGGTTTTCGTCTGTTGTTTCTCTTTATGCTCGAAATACTTTCAAAAAAAAAAAAAACTTTTGTTTTCAAAAATGATTAAAAAAAATGTCGATGAGGAAAGCCTTAGGATTGGATATGGTGTTATGCGCAACCAGATAGGCAACTGAGACAAAATTTTCAAAATTCAAAATTTCACCAGCTTTCAGTTTATCAAGGTTTTGGTTTTGGTGTTGTAAATATATATATATATATATAAGAGGTCATCTAATTCCTGGCAGCTCTTGTTTAAGTTTGTGTTTGAGTAAATAGAATTTTAAAAGTTTCGTTTTCAAAAAAAAAATGGGCACCTAGCTTTGTTGGTCATCCCCGTTTCCCAAAGTTTCATGCGCTCCAGGAGGTCCCAGGTTCGAGCCCCCAATGGCGTAATATTGCAGGAATTAACATGGAAGGTAGTGTTAGCTTGCCCCCTTGTGACACAATCTCAGCCCCCCATCCGCTTCGGCTCATTTGTCTAGGTTACCCATGAGGCTCGCTGGTAGGTTAGCACGGCAACCTGTTCAATTAATGTAGTAGTATGTCGTTGGAGCTTAGCTTGTTAGGCTTCCAACTAGTTAATGTAATATTATTTATCTAATAATTTAATTTAAAAATAATAATAATAATAATGTTTTAAAAGGAAAAGAAAAATAATTAAAAATGCCAATGAGGAAGACCGTAGGATGATATTGTGCCATGCACATACCAAATAGGCGACTGAGGTAAAAAAACAAACAAACAAACAAACAAAAAATCGAGTTAACATTTTTTTGGTTAATAATCTTGTCTAATCATGCTCTTCGACATTTGAGATGATATGTCTACAGGACGATTATCCGAATTGAGGTTCCTTCACCGGAGTCAAGATTATATCGGCAGTGCAAGTCAAAGTCAAGACGAGGACACCACAAGAACAAGGCGCTTCATTAGATCTAGAACAATCGCTCATGAAGGATGCATGATTTTCTCTTGGCAAGTCCAAAAAAAAAAAGAGACAACAACAAGCAATAAACCAAAAGGAAAAGGGAGGATCTAATGTATGAAGACGATGACGGAGTCTGAATATGTCCTGAGCCTCGAGTTCTTCACCACTTCCCACCGATCAACACCTACAAACTATGGCTGCAAGATCAGTACCTTACACACATAGGTCGGACATCTTCATCATATGTAAGATCATCCATACTAGTCAAAGATCATCAAAATCCAAATCTGGCTTCGACCTTTGAAACCCCGATTTATAATTCAATGTAATCCGGAGCTACATATGGAACGATCTTGTATTTTTCCTCAACTCATCAGATCTTCATCTTCCGACTGACATTATGCTAAATATCGAGATGTCTTCACCTCGAATGCAGAATAATAAACCTTGTGCGGATCTGTAATGAGACTCCGACCGAAACCTTCCTTTGGTTGATTCAGCATCGGAGAGGGTGTTCTTCATCTAACCTCCTCTTATTTCGACCTCAGTCATCCACCAGTAGATGATAACAACAGCAATAAACCAAACAAGCAGGAAATAAAAGAACATGTTCTCAATCTCTAAAAAAATTATGATTAGAAGGAAAAGAAGATCGAAACTCGGATCTGATGATGATAATGAGAAGGATTTAAGTCGGTATTCTAAGGCCTCTGATGAACGTTGAAGGCGAAGGAGGCGGATGTGCAGAGAACTGAGAAGCTAGTGGTCGGGAAGAAGAAGAAGACAAGGTATTTAAAAGAGGGCAATTAGGGTTCCGCAGACCGACCCGAACATTGGCCGAATAAAGCCCCACGTCCTTGTGGGTCACCTCAACCCATTAAGATCATCATCGTCCGGCCCATCATTTTGTCTTTTTTAAATTTAAAAGAAAAGAAAAAAAAAACAGTTGTATGTTCCATGAGGCAATTGAAATGTGGATAGCTCTCTGCAAAGATATTCGATCTGTGCCAGGTGCTCTGAGGATTTCTCTTTGGATTTGTTATACTTTCAGCATGACTTCGTACATCTCATTCACCATTGAGCTCAGTTTTCTCTCACGACTATCCACCAAACGGTACAGGTATTCAATCAGCGCTCTAGAACCCTGAAAGAAAAGGCAAGTCAATAAAAGTATTGAATGAGTTGAGAAAAGGGAATGATAAGGGTCTTACCTCAGGAGTATCACACGAAAGAGGCAAAACGACTACACCTTGTCTGTCAAAAGGACCTCCTTAAAAAGGGATCACATTTGAAGTACCCGAAATAGGTATTTCTATGTCCCATGGAGGAATCAACTGGTCAAAATTAAACGATAAGTCCTGCTAAGAAGAAGTGCTGGAAGACCCCATCAATGATGGTCGGGAGACTATACCTGAATCACTCACTACAAGATCCTCCCCGAAAGCACGATGACGAAAAAGCGGGCCAAAAGAAACAGTTGTCCAATATTGTTCAAAATCCAGCCCGCGACAAACTGAATCCTCGTAGGGAAGCTGTGGTTTACACGATATATCTTCCATTTATTCTAATGTTGCACGAGGAAAACACGTTCTGTTAGGAGGACGAAAACGAGGCGTAGCATTGGGCTGACCCACCTGTCTTCTGAATCTGTCACCAAGACACCACGCGCAGTTACGTGGCCCCTTAACAAGAAATGAAGTAAGTTACACTCAGCAGCACGAATCGCTTTGTAATCATGATGGATCGGATAATCACTCCACGGTTCCCAGCATATCTCTAAAAAAAAAAAAAAAAAAAAAAAAACGGGATTTCTTACAGAATCAACGGTGGCTCCATCCAAACAAAGTCGTATGTATGCGGTGGAATTATAGCGATGTACCCCTTTCTATCTAGCCATTCGAGGAAATATGGGGTTGTTGGGGAGAGTATTGTCCGCAGTGGGACGACTGGCGGGAAAATATTCGTAGCACCAAAACTGATGTAAAGAATGAAACGAATGAGAAAGAAAAAAACGTTTGAAAGCCATGATATGAGGGGATAGAATCTCACACGCAAGATACCCCAAAACCCACACATGGATTTTGTTTGTATCCAAGTCACTCGGGTGAGATAGTTATAAAGGCACACCAGCACACAGCTTCCCCAATCATAAAAACCCACCAAGTTCAAGTCGGCAAAGGCAGCCAAGTGTCCCTACTTAATTTGGCCGTTAGCCGAAGAAAGAAGGGTGCTTCCTAAGGTAAATATGAGGAAAGCCCTCGTAACGTCGATGACTTGTGGATCGTCTCTCGGAGCATCATCGGCGAGTTTTACTGCTGGATTTGAGAAACATGCCCTCAAGGCGGGCAAGCTCATTAAACCCTTTTTTGGGAAGATGTCCCAGCACAACGACCCCAACATCGCCCGCATGCTCTCCTCTGATAGTTTAGGTTCCCAAGGTACGGGAATTCCGATTCCTACGCTTATGTCGGTAATCATATAAAAATCCAATGGAGTTATGGTTAACTCGCAATACTGCTGGATTTGAAAAACATGCCCTCAAGGCGGGCAAGCTCATTAAACCCTTTTCTGGGAAGATGTCCCTGCACCACGGCCCCAACATCTCCATCATGCAAAAGAACAAAAATAAAATAATCACTTTCTTTATCTCTCCTTCCTATTTCATTTACACCACCAATCATTACACTATTTGTACTTAACTCTCAAACTATTCCCTAACCCACTCATTGCCTATATAAAGCAACTCCTACTCCTCCACCAAAAGGACACACAACAAAAGAACCCCTATGACTCCCATTCCCAAAGCAACATCTCTTTCCATAAACTCCTACTTCATTTTCACCCCTACACCTACTCTAAGTACTCTTTTTTTTTTTCCTTTTTGAAGGAAACATAATTTCATTAAATTAATACTCATTCAAGATGAGGCATTGCATAATACAATTAGGCGGTTCATCATGAATCCACCATCTGTTTACATTATTAGAGATAGCACATTGAGCTAGATCATGTGCAATAGAATTTACGTCTTTAGGAACAGATGTAAAAGTAACTTCACTAAGTTCCTTGACGCGATCCCGGATAGAGAGAACTATTGAACGAACACTCCATGGTATCTCGTTCGTATTCCCTTGTATAGATTTAGGAATGTCTGATGCATCCCCTTCCAAAATTATTCTTGAGACTTGTAGTCTTTTTGCTATTTGAAGACCTAGTCCATACGCTTTTGCCTCTGCAACAGTAGAAGATATAGTATTGAAGCAAAACGCAACACTTCCAAGATGGTTTCCAAATGAATCTCGAGCCACCGCTGCTGCTGCTGCTGCATTACCATTGTTGAAGGCAGCATCAACATTGATTTTAATAACACAGTTAGGAGGAAATTCCCATCTTGCTGTGTTGTTTTGATTGACTGCAACATTTGAGAAGAATTTTAATGCATTGTGAAGATCAAACATCTTGAAGTCCTTCAACGCTGATTGAATACACTGATAAACCGAGACTTGAGAATTGTTAACGACTAAATAATTTCTTGCCTTCCATATATTCCACAATATGCAGGAACCCAGATTTAACATGATTCCCTGATCAGGATAAGTTAACCAATATTGGATGATTTGCCTTGAACTCATACCATCTGGTATTTCTATAAATATAGGACATTCATGTATTGCTGCAAATGAGAACTGACATCTGAAGAAAAGGTGGAAAACAGTCTCTTCCTTTTTATTGCAGATTGGGCAAGAACTTCGAATCTGATTATTGAATTTGCTCAGATTATGATACACTGCCAAACCTTCATGAATAATTTTCCACACAAAAATCTCTATTTTAGGTTGTATCTTTATTTTCTTCCAAAAAAATTTCCAAGGAAACTATGAATCTAAAGAACTTATAGCCATATTGTCCGCCAGAAGCTTGTAGATGGATTTTGAAGAAAAGATACCTGAAGGAGTTCTCATCCAAATTAGGTTGTCTTCTACCTCTACATATAAAGGAATATAGATATCCAAAATAGCCTCGACTTGTTCCTGTGAGAAGATTTGATAAAGCAGTTCTATTTTCCATGACCTTTCTGATTGAATAAAAAGATCTGAAACCATTGTAACTTGAACAGTGGATTGTGATAGTTTTGAAGGCCTAAACCCTGGAATTTCCGGAATCCAAGGATCATCCCATGTGTGGATATAATTTCCTGTACATATAAACCAACAACAATTATTGACGAATAGGTCTCTGAAAGAGAGCATGTCCTTCCATGTGTTAGAATCTCCAGGCTTAGGTAAACAATCCCAAAAAGAAGTATTCTGCAGGTATTTAGCAGTATATAATTGAACCCAAGAAGCATTCGAATTAGTCAAAAATTACTTTTGAAACCAGAGAAATATTCACAAACTCCATGTTCCGAATACATAAACCACCATCCTCTTTAGCTCTTTCAACTTTCTCCCATTTGATAAAATGTGCTTTTCTTGAGTTAATATCATGACCCCACCAGAAAACTCTTTAATTACGAGATAATTCTTTGGTGACTCCTTTAGGAAGAATACAAGTACCCATAGTATAGTTAGGGATTTTAGAAAGTACACTTTTTGAAAGGACAGTTCTTCCAGCCGGATTAACAAAAAAATTCCTCCATCCTGCCAATTAGGAATTAAATTTTGAGTTCAGTGGTTCAAAAGTTTCAATACTACAATCTGATTTAAGAGGATATGTTCCTAAGTACTTTTCATCTTTATCCATTTCTCTAACACCCAACTTCTGAATAGACATCCATTTTTTAAAGAAATAAAAAATCCTACAAGTACTAAAGCAATCATTTGTTTTCCTTCCTTTTTGTACTTAGTTAGTAGTTTTTACTTTATAATTGATTACATTGTAATCCGTTATATTCAATATTCGCACACTTTTAGCAAAAACCCAAAAAAATTAGTTCAAGTCTACCAAGTATTTATCTTTAAGTTTTTAAAAGATTAGCATTAAATTGCTACTACTTTAACTACTTATAGAATATCTATCCAAAGTGAAGAATCATTGTAAGGATCTTTCCAAGTTCAATATTACATACAAGGTATAATAACAAAACCTTTTCATCTCTATTATCAACTATGGATTAATAATTAGATGAATCATGATCCACCATTTATGTGGAGGTTATAAAATAATATTTGTATGGTATTTTACCTTTAATTATGTGGACGAATCCAAGTGTGGGTAAAAATGGTCTCCCATCTCACATTAAGGGTCGCACATACATACTTGAACATTAATTATTATTTTACTATTAATTATGCGGACGAATCCAAGTGTGGGTAAAAATGGTCTTCCATCTCACATTAAGGGTCGCACATACATACTTGAACATTAATTTATTATTTTATTGTTAATTATGTGGACGAATCCAAGTGTGGGTAAAAATGGTTTTCCATCTCACATTAAGGGTCGCACATGCATACTTGAAAATTAATTTATTATTTTACCTTTAATTATGCGGACGAAACCAAGTGTGGGTAAAAATGGTTTTCCATCTCACATTAACGGTCGCACGTACATACTTGAACATTAATTTATTATTTTACCTTTAATTATGTGGACGAATCCAAGTGTGGGTAAAAATGGTCTTCCATCTTACATTAAGGGTCGCACATACATACTTGAACATTAATTTATTATTTTACTTTTAATTATGTGGACGAATCCAAGTGTGGGTAAAAATGGTCTTCCATCTCACATTAAGGGTCGCACATACATACTTGAGCATTAATTTATTACTTTATATTTTTATGTGGACGAATCCAAGTGTGGGCACAAATGGTCTTCCATCTCACATTGAGGGTCGCACATACATACTTGTATATTGATTTTCTATCAATAATTTCTAGAGTTGTCCTTAACTCTAACGTTGAACCTTGGTCACACGAGACTATTAGGTGATATTCTTTTATGCTTAGGATTGTCTTCAATTCTTTGCCGTCATATCTAGAGTTGTCCTAAACTCTATCATTGAACCTTAGTCACACGAGACTATTAGGTGATATTCTTTTATGCTTAGGATTGTCTTAAATTCTTTGCCGTCATATCTAAAGTTGTCCTCAACTCTAGCATTGAACCTTAGTCACAAGAGACTATTAAGTGATATCTTTTCATGCTTAGGATTGCCCTTAATTAATTCTTTGCCATCATATTTAGAGTTGCCCTAAACTCTAAGTTAGAACTTATAGTCACACGAGGCTACTAGGTGATATTCTTTCATGCTTAGGATCGTCTTCAATTATTTTCCATCATATACTTATGATCTATTATGAGGGCTTATCACCTAATCCGTCATTACATATCATAGCTATTGTGAATTTGTGATGGTTTATTATCTAACCGCCATATTATTCACAAGCAACTGTGACAGTTAATGAGTGCCGTCAGTATATTTGATATATGTAACAGTTGATAAATGTCACTGTATGGTCGGTATATACTGACAGTTCATTACAGTAAATGTCACATTATATGGGTACCATGACAGTTTTGATAAGCGTCACAATATATCACGTCATTATAATGATGGTTTCTCTACTAAGCGTCAGCTATAAATGACCGACAACTTATTGCGACGCTTTTTTCTAAAACCATCATGGTATAAATTCCTAACCGTCACCAAATCCCACATTTGACATAGTGATATCTAGAGTTGTCCTCAACTCTAAACGTTGAACCTTCGTGTTCCAAGTCAACAATCACAATAATATATATGTACATTTTGATAAGATAAATTGTAATCATTTTCCCCCTTTTAATCATGAAGTAGAGGCCAATCATGTGATTGGGCAGTTGATGGGTGCCTAATACCTTCCCATCTCGTACTTGAATCTCCTTACCTAGACTCTCTGATAGCAGACCAAGAATATGTAAGTCATAGCTAAATTGTTATTCCCGAAAGAATTCAAACTAGTTAGAAAGGGTCTTGACTCCTCTTAGTCATGTGGCGACTTCAAAAGATCTCTACAAAGTTTAACTTTTTAATCACGAACCGTTAAGAAGTTATCTTTGTATCACATGTGCATCGACATTCACGAACGAATGAGCAGTTTTTTACACACATCATTCTTGTCATCCCTCACCCTCCCACTTAGAAGAGACCATTGAACTGGGCGGCCCGGTTAAACCCGTTCCCGCTCGCTCACTTCCCTCGGTTTCTACAATATTTGTTTGACATTTTTTTATACTACACTCCATTTACACTTTTAGGTTTTAATTCACATTCTCGTTGATAACATTGATATTGTGGTCGAGATTTAAAGGTTCAACGGGGAGAATCAATTTCACCGAGCTCAACTAAGATGTTTAAATGATCTTATTAATTTTAGAAAGCGACACAAAATAATGCATATATTGATTACTGAATTTTAAACCTAATTCACTTTCTTATGCATCACGGCTGCACTTAGCCCGTGCAACAAGCCTTTAAACCGCATGATGACCCGAACGGTTGAGTGGTGTCTCAGGAGGGTTTACGAGAGGTATACCCATAAAACCAGTAATGCCGATGCAATTGTGTTAATTTTAATCTCCATATTGAGGAGGATTATGTGGTGGTTGTATCGTGTTAAGTTCCGGGAAGTTTTCATTCATGATTACGTAGCTTTCATAAAACCTGAAATCTTTCCCGGTATCCTGAGTATTTCATGTTTTCACATTGCTCCTACAAAAACAAGTCAGAAGTAGGTAAGTGTTTTTTTTTATAAAGAATATGATTAA
>JAJJWW010004888.1:0-15776 GCA_023531295.1 Papaver armeniacum
ACGTTTCATTTTACAACGGACCGTTATTTCATCCAAAAGGATTTGTTATTGTTGATGGTGGTTTTTCGTTTAAGGTTAAATTTGTAAAAAACCAGGTAAAAATCATGCTACCGACATCTTGTAAAAGATAAAGCCATTTATAAGTGTTGATACTCCTCACTAAATTCACCAAGAATGGAGCATGTAGCAACAATCCCATTTACGTGAATACATGAAATTCCTCCAGGTTGGAGCATGTAGCAACAATCCCATCCCCGTGAATTTCATATCGGCCTTGTATTTCCAAACACTGCATTATCGTGTGGCATGAGACCGAGTGTTACCTTACGAGTAACACGAACCTCCAAGCACTATAATGAAACCATGTACGAAATACCCGCACAGCTGACTCTCGGTGTGTTATACTAGCCCGATTGAGCCCCTCTCGGTGTGTTATACTAGCCGACGAGCATCCTGACCGACCGTATCGACCAGGATATATGATTCGATCGCAGCCATCCAACTCCATAAGCATGATTGGATGACCCCATCAATTCCATCACCCCAAGCATGGTATGGAATACCCACGGCCGACCCCGCATGGTCGTCATTGGCCTAGCTTGCCAAGAAACCGTTCATACCAAGCATTATGAATGAAAACCCTAAATTAGGGTTTGCGGCATATTACATGTGTTGCAAAGGGTCTCAACCATCCATCTTCGCAGGTATAGATGGAGAGTGTAGATGTAGACTCAAAGGGCCCGAGCATGTCAACACGATCACCGTGGGCCGGCCTATACACTTGACCAATCTGGCCAAGACCAACAATGTTTGGCCGTGACAAAATCGTCACCCAAACAAGAGGAGGCGCACGGCTTTGAAAGCCAAAATTGTGGTTTCAAGCCATCACGCGTCCATCTTCTCCGCACGAATGGAGGGTCCTGGATTAGATTAAACAGTCCTGGGCCATACCAAAGATGACCACCGTGGGCCCATCTACCTCCTCATGCGGCCGGCCAAGGCATATCATGCCCGGTTAATCCCAAAACGCACGTCCAAACTTGTGTGGTCACACCTCCCAAATTGCAACCGATCTCGACCACTCAACTTCATAGGACTAACTGAGTGGCTTAGATCACGTTTTCATGGGATGAACAGTATAGGCGTGAACACCACCTACCACCTACATGCCGGAGTGATCGACCAAGACCGACCAAGATGGGTCGTCTTGAAACGCGTGCGGAGTATGTCATGCGGTTTCAACTCCTTTGCGGCAAGGGATTTTGCCGCAAACCGATCTCAACCACTCCTCTTTCTTGCAGGTCAAATTGAGTGGCCTAGATCGCACCTTCATGGGACAAGGAGACATGGACGTGTACAGGCATGCCATCTACATACACGTCCGTCGGCCCTCTCCAAAATCCTTCATATGCTTGGTTTCGACCAAGCTGAAGAGTCATGCTTGCGCTCCTCTTTAAAAAAAACCCTAATATTCATTAACGGTCGCAGATGAGTGTCTCAAAGATCATCTCATCCGTCCAACTTCACCAAACTTGGTTATACAACCCCGGTCGAGTTATTTGGTTAGTGAGGCGTCATTACCCATCACTTTACCACACCATAATGCAAGCACTCGCATAAAATACACACGATACTTCACAAGTATCGACTTCCCGAATAACACAGATTATTCAATTCAAGATTACATGCTATCTTTTCGTGGATCCACGATCCACACATTCCGGACATCAATCATGTCACAACCGGGGGATACATGCTGGGGTATTGGTCTCGGCGGTTTTACGGCGTGCGGCGTGCAACGCGCCATCACAAGAACGTGTTGGGAAGTCATGGACGGTTAGAGATGACAGGAAAAGTGGGCAAGACTGGTCGTGTATCACCAACGCATAACTCCACTACTCCATCACTCCACTTCCTCCACTTCCCACGAGAGACGTGAATAAGGCTCAAATGACTTGTATAAATAGGTTCTCCGCTCTATTTCCAACAACAGAGAAAAACAACACAAGTCCAGACGAGACAGAAAACAAAAGTGTTCAAACACCAAGAGCTTGCTGGTATCCATCACAAGCCTGCTCACCTTTCTGTTACAAGTCATAAGCAAGCCAACACCTTCACAATCTCAACACCTTCTTCGCTTCCCTCCCTAAGATCAACCCCATCTCCTTCACTTTGTGACCGAAACAAGTCCGGAACGGCCATTTCTTGGTTTAGGCCGGACTTGCACGCATTGATCTCTCGAATCTACAAGCACTCACCGCAAGTGCATTTGTTTAGGGTTTAGATTCATTCCTCATCCACACCCCAAATTACCAAATTCTGCAGGAGTAGTTTTCACCCATAAACAATTGGCGACCACAGTGGGAGATTGATCTCTCGGTTACAAGAATCGAATTCTCAATTCTTCGGTTTTCGTCTCACGATGTATCCTCACTCGGAATCCGCAGGTGGTTCAGATATCATGGGAAGCATAGCTGGAATGTTGGAGGATGTCTTGGAAAATCAAGCCGAGTATCACCGGAATGCGTAGCGAGACATTTCGCATTTTGAATGATATAAGAAAGACAACTACAAGAATGGTCGATAGGCATCAACTCGGACAAAGGTGCAAGAAACGCTGAATCCTTAGTCGAGTCACACCTTTACAAGTGGAGAAGCAAAAAGAGCACGCAGTCGAAAACGAATCAAGAAAGATGGACAACATGGTCCAGACAGAGGAAAAGGCTTGTCCGGAGTACTGCAATGTCTGCCAGATAAAGAGAGGGAGCCTGTAGCCTATGGAGCCCTGCTAGAGGATTTATATCTCAAAACTCTTGCTGAAGCCCGGAAGACTGTCCAATCCGCGTCGGCCTTCCAACCAACCGAAGAGATGCTTGAGGAAGGAGAAACCAATCAGGAAATGCCTGAATACAGAGGATGGGAGCGTTCAATTCGGTCACTCAGCATTGACATTACGACACCTTCCACATCCCTCTACCTAGGCCAGCGATCCGCAGATGTGATGGCACTCGCAAATCTTCCAACTTCATCTCCGGAACGTGCTCCACATCAAAGTCACGTGGAAACATCACAACGCCCACTAACGCAGGAAAAGCTAGACTCAAAGTACCGGACGGAAAAGATTTTGGAGTTGCTGGAGACGTGGGTACGAAACAGGGAGGTGGAACTACCTCCTATATGGCGTCCACCAACCGACCAAGAAGTAATGGACCCGAGGTACTGTCATTTCCACCGGTTCCTTCACCACCCCACCAGTGAATACAACGCTTTGAAGCGCATTGTTCAGGAGAAGCTTGGTTCAGAGGGTTAGCTTTGAGGAATTAACGCAGAGGATTTTCTTGGAGAGGCTACTCCGGTTTGATACAAATAAGGCTTCAGAAGCAAGTAAGTTTTATTCAATTTTACAAGAAAGATAGTTTTAGAATTCACTGGGGACTTGGCATCCCGCACGTGGAGAAGGAGGCTCAGTGATCAAATGCCATATTTGTTTCCCTTCATACCTCCCTTTTACACAACATTTGCAACTTCATATGATATGTGCAATCATTCATGACCAAGATGCAAATTCATTTAAAATAACCTCTTTCAGAAAAGTTCTTCACAAAACTATCTCAAAATAAACCAATTCAATTACCTATTCAAAACCGGAAGCCAAATTACGAAAGAAAATCCTCACTATCACTCAAAAAGAAAAAAACAAAAAAAACATCTAAAAAAGAAGAGACAAGTATATGGCACGAATCCTTCAAGGGAAGTCCTTCAGCAACAACTCGTCCTTCTGGGCAAGAGCGACTTTCATCCTTTGGAGCACGGCCTGCTTCAGCTTCAACTCCTCAGACAGCTTTTCGACCTCTTCTTCCTGGCGAGTGACACAGTCTGCGGAAGGGACTTCATCTTGTAATTTCTGGAGCTCCTGAATCTTGGAAAACCCTTTGAAGAACCAAGGGCATTGAAACCGCAAATGCGCAAAACACGTCTCGACGGCACTTCCGGTCTTCAACCATCTCCTCGTAAACCTGTTTGACCGGTCGTGACGCTCATCCCTTGGATAGTAGATAAAGCTTCTTGGACGCGGTTGACCAACGCAAGACGACTTTTGAGTTTCGTGGTGGTAGCAATGTGACCGTGCTTCTCCCATATCGCCGTGTACAACTCTTTGAACCGAACCGCATGTCGAATCCACCAACCAACACATGGCCTCGGATAAGGGATAGTAAAAGGAGGATCGAACAAAGCCCCTCAGCTGCATCACCTGTGAATTCACCAACCGCGGAGCCTTGTCGGTTGCAGGAGGCCTTTCAGAAGGAGTCACCACAATGGCCATATTGTCCGGAACCTGTTCAGGATGGATTTCAAGGGGAGCTGTCTCAACTACAGCAGGCACTGCCTCTCTTACATTCCTTCCGGCATCTATTTCGCTCCGGGTGCTGATTTCCATCACGACCCCGTCAACAAGATCACTAAGGGAAGCGCCTTGTCTAACCGAGCTTGCATCATCTCTGTCATGGTCTAGAAAAGGAGCGGTTTCACCAGACTTCTCAGCATAAAGATCAGTGTTACCAGACTCCTGAGGGTCAGTACCGCCAGACTTCTCAGCATGAAGGCTAACATTATCAGCCTTCTCATTTTGAATGCGCGCCAACCTTGTGAAGACATTCTCTTTCGAAATTCCCTGATTTCAAGCAAGGATCGTTTTTAGAAGAATTTACACCGGGAGAAATGAAAGAACCGATGGGAAGAGATTTAAATACCCGCATATTGGAGGAATTGAGGATTACTTAGGGACCGCATGCTTGCCTCTTAGGTCTCTCTCCTACTTGGGGACCGCAACCTCGGCCTCGGTCCGTTTAGCCGGGAAGTGGCTTCAACCGGAAATGCTTCGTCAAAACGTCGGAAGATGGCTCACTACGGGAATCACAACACTCTCCGAAAATTTCTGGAAAACCAACAGTTGTCTCCTCCAAAATTCCTTATAATTATCGGTTACCACTGGGTTTCTCCCAATAGGCCAGAAGGGAAGGCTCACCCGTTCTAAGAACACGTCAGCGTTAAGAATTTTTGGGAGGAATTCTTTCGGAGCCCCTGGTGGACGGATAAATGGGACACCCTGATCAAATCCCATTTGGCGAGCAGCTCCCGTCATATCAGACGGAGTCACGAGGAAAATTCTCTAGTTAAATAGAGACGGAACATATCCTGGAATGCAGCTGCGCAGGTAAATAAATTCTCCAAGCTTCACCGTCTCAGCATCGGTACACAACACAGCATCAGGACCGTCAGAAGCGACAGCGAAAGTCTTAGGCTGAACAATGGAAAGATGGACCGGCGCCCATGGACGGAAATCTACAGAAGACACATTGTCAAATACGTCCACAAGTCTCGCGCCGGCTCTGGGACGTCTCTTATTCCAGCGGAGTATTCTCGAGCCACCATACAAGTTATTGAGCAAATTTCCAGGAGTAGGAGCGTAACTTTTGAAGTGTTCCCATAAGAGCGCCTGAAGAAAAGCAAAGTGAATGTGCGACTCTACCTTATTGTACCCGTTAGAAGCATGCATATCCATTGCTAAAGCGTCCAGATGAGAATACAGTGATCCAAGGAACAATGAGCCCAGAGGAAGAACTTCACCCTTCCATGACCTTATAGCAATCTTAACAAGGTCACTTCTAATGGTATTCTTTTCCTGAACCATCATCGAATACATCTCTCGGATAACCATGAAGACAGAACGCAATCACGCTCGATCTCATTTTCCAACTCTTGATTCACTCGGGTCCGAGAAGACCACTCGAAACCCACCAGGTGTAGAAGCATTTCATGTCTTTTTTCTCCTCCTTCTCCAGCATTGTCAAACCCCGCCACCTTTTGAAGTATAGCAAAGATAGTTACTCTTTTCCGTATCGTAGAGTTCGTAAGAAAGACTTCCCAAAGAACAAAGCGGGTTCATTAATGCGCTACACTCTCCAAAGTAATAGTCATCTCTCCCCATCTAGATATGGTCAGTGTGAGTAGAAATACGCCACCGAGAAATGAAGGTAATCAAACCCGCTGTCTTTCCTAATTTCGAGGGTAGCAGATGCCATGACCGCATTGAGGATTTGTGCTTTGGTCAAATTGTCCTTAATGCCCTTATTACTCAACATGCGTCTCATCCATCCTTCATAAGAACCCAGTGGAGTATGGCAAATCTTGAAGTCAATAGGAGAAGGCGGATATTCGTTTCTCTGGAGACAAAATCTCACCACAAGTGCTGAAGAAGAGAATGAATCAGCTTCCATATTTTCTAAATCGGTGAGCAAGACTATCTTATGAGAAGGATGTCTCCTAATGTTTGGAAAAGGCAAGGTGAACAACTCATCATCAATGTTCGGCATATCTTTGAAGCTGTCAACACTTCCTGACTTGGCACCAGCATTATCTCCAGAAGACATATCGACAGGAGTTCTTTTCTACCGCAATGAAATAAAAGACAGGAGTTAGAACTCGTATGAAAGCGCATGAGAAATGTAGTCACACACGGCAAGACACAACTCACATCGGAGCACACAATGGCCGGTCCAAACATCATTCAAGTCTGGTATTGATAAAGCTTCGGTATAACTCAAGTTTTCAAGTCTGGCATAAATTTCAAGTCCGGTACAAGTTTCAAGTTCGGTACAAATTTCAGTCAAGCGTGTGTGGGTGAGACCAACGGTCAATCAAGCATGCACGGCGGACCCACGTTCATTCTCATGCATCATAACACGATTTTCCTTATTCATGGGAATCGTGTATGCGAGATTCAAGCCAAGGTTTTCCTTTTCAAGATACAACCTAAAAGCTAGGTTTTGCATGCAATGGCGGAAAAAACTAAGCATATACATGTCTTACAAAAGGTGTTTACCTAACAAACTAGGGTTTTACCTTTGAAAAAAAAAATAAAAAAAAAATAACCTACCTCGGACGGACGGACGATACAAGACGTAGTTGAGCTCCTCCGGCGACCAGAAATGGGGCATAGAATAACAGAAGCAACGATGGTCATCCGGCAGCAGAAGGTCCCCGTGAGTGCTTGCCAAACAAAAAAATTCGGGAGGAAAAGAAAGGGGTCTTGGTCTCTTTTATAGACAAAAATTAGAAGGATCCTAGTGGAACAAGGATTCCCTCTTTTATTTGATTTCCTCTTTTTGATTCAAATACCCAAAGAAAGAAACCTACTTCCCACCAAAGGATTCCATACAAGCGTGACGGCGTGGGAAATTAGCGGTCGGCCAACACTCTTAAGGTAAACTCCTTTTATCCCGTCTTTCTCACATATGTATGTCACCATCTCATGCCTACCACACAATAGTGTAACCATTATGTGCAGGCAGGGGACTTAATGTTGATGGTGGTTTTTCGTTTAAGGTTAAATTTGTAAAAAACGTAAAAATCATGCGCGCCGACATCTTGTAAAAGATAAAGCCATTTATAAGTGTTGGATACTCCCTCACTTAATTCACCAAGAATGGAGCATGTAGTAACAATCCCATTCCGTGAATACATGAAATTCCTGGGGTTGGAGCATGTAGCAACAATCCCATCCCGTGAATTTCATATCGGCCTTGTATTTCCAAAGATTCATTATCGGTGTGGCATGAGATCGAGTGTTACTCTTACGAGTAACACGAACCTCCAAGCACTATAATGAAACCATGTACGAAATACCCGTATGTGCCGACTCTCGGTGTGTTATACTAGCCCGATTGAGCCTGGTGTGTTATACTAGCCCGACAGCATCCCGGACCGACCGTATCGTCCGATATGATTCGATCGCAACATCCAACTCCATAAGCATGATCGATGACCCCGGATAAATTCCATCACCCCAAGCATGGTATGGAATACCCACGGCCGACCCCGCATGGTCGGGTCATTGGCCTAGCTTGCCAAGAAACCGTTCATACCAAGCATTATGGACTAAAACCCTAAATTAGGGTTTGCGGCATATTACATGTGTTGCAAAGCGGTGTCAACCATCCATCTTCGCAGGTATAGATGGAGGGTGTAGATGTAGACTCAAAGGGCCCAGAGCATGTCAACACGATCACCGTGGGCCCGCCTATACACTTGACCAATCGGTCAAGACCAACAATGTTTGGCCGTGACAAAATCGTCACCCAAACAAGAGGAGGCGCACGGCTTTGAAAGCCAAAATTAGGGTTTCAAGCCATCACGCCCGTCCATCTTCTCCCACGAATGGAGGGTCCCGTTAGATTAAACGTGTCCGGGCCATACCAAAGATGACCACCGTGGGCCCATCTACCTCCTCATGCGGCCGGCCAAGGCATATCATGCCTGGTTAATCCCAAAACGCACGTCCAAACTTGTGTGGTCACACCTCCCAAATTGCAAACCGATCTCGACCACTCAACTTCATAGGACGACCGAGTGGCTTAGATCACGTTTTCATGGGGATCAATGTATAGGCATGAACACCAGCCTACCACCTACATGTCGGGAGTGATCGACCAAGACCGACCAAGATGGGTCGCCTTGAAACGCGTGCAGGGATGTCATGCGGTTTCTAACTCCTTTGCGCAAGGATTGCCGCAGAAACCGATCTCAACCACTCCTCTTTGCTCTGGCCAAATTGAGTGGCCTAGATCGCACCTTCATGGGACAGTGAGACATGGACGTGTACACCGCATGCCATCTACATACACGTCCTGGGCTTTGGTCCTCTCCAAAATCCTTCATATGCTTGGTTTCGACCAAGTCAAGAGTCATGCTTGCGCTCCTCTTTAAAAAAAACCCTAATATTCATTAACGGTCACAGATGAGTGTCTCAAAGATCATCTCATCCGTCCAACTTCACCGACTTGGTTATACAACCCCGGTCAGAGTTATTTGGTTAGTGAGGCGTCATTACCCATCACTTTACCACACCATAATGCGCACTCTGCATAAAATACACACGATACTTCACAAGTATCGACTTCCCCGAATAACATGGTTATTCAATTCAAGATTACATGCTATCTTTCGTGGATCCACGATCCACACATTCAGGACATCAATCATGTCACAAACGGGGGGATACATACGGGGTATTATCCGGCGGTTTCAAATAAGTGCGGCCGTCAACGCGCCATCACAAGAACGTGTTGGGAAGTCATGGGACAGTTAGAGATGTGAGGAAAGTGGGCAAGACCGGTCGTGTATCACAAACGCATAACTCCACTACTCCATCACTCCACTTCCTCCACTTCCCCGAGAGACGTGAATAAGGCTCAAATGACTTGTATAAATAGGTTCTCTCGCCCTATTTCAACAACAAGAGAAAAACAACACAAGTCCGGATGAGACGAAAAACAAAAATGTTCAAACACCAAGAGCTTGCCGGTATCCATCACAACAAGCTCACCTTTACGTTACAAGTCATAAGCAAGTTAACACCTTCACAATCTCAACACCTTCTTCGCTTCCCTCCCTAAGATCAACCCCATCTCCTTCACCGTGTGACCAATAAAACAAAGTCTCAGGGCAGCCATTTCTTGGTTTAAGTAGGACTTGCACAGACATTGATCTCTCGAATCTACAAGCACTCACCGCGTGATTGCATTTTGTTTAGGAGTTTAGATTCATTCCTCATCCACCCCCAAATTACCAAATTCTGCGGGACAAGTCATAAGCGAAGCCACTTTTCACAATCTCAGCACCTTCTTCCTTCCTCCTAGATCCGCCCCATCTCCTTCGGCACAGCGAAGCCAGAGGCTCGCGATCTGGGCGGTTTCTTGGTTTGAGCCAGGACACGCAGTTGATCTCTCGAATCTGCAAGCACTACCCACTTCCAGGTGCATTTGTTTAAAGTTCAATTCATTCCTCATCCCACACCCCAAATTACCAAATTCTGAGTAGTTTTCACCCATAAACAGATGAGCCACAGTGGGGTTGATGCATCCATTGCCAAAAATTGAATTCTCAATTCTTGGTTGCATGTACTCCGTTCCATCCTCATCGAAACTGGCAGTTGGATACCATGGGAGGTAGATGGGAATGGAGGATATGTGACAATCAGCTGTCTGAAGGCAAGGCAAGAGACATTCTTGATCACTGAATGACATAACATTACAAGAAGGATCGGCGAGGCGTCTACTCGGCGAGTGCAAAATGCAGATCCTTGATCAGGAGTCCACCGGTGGAGGGCAAAAGCGCGTGGCCTTGGGTGACTCCGGAAAGATGAACAGCATGGTCCAGTCAGCAATGAACCGAGCAGCATCTCCACAGAGGACTTGTCGGAGTACTAGAAAATGCTCTTAGAATAAAAGTAGAACACACAGCTTCTGGATCCTGTTGGAAGATTTATATCTCAAGACCCTTGTCGGGATCATTGAAGAAATGCTTGAGGAAGGAGATCAATCAAAGGAACACGTGAGTCTGAGAGGATGGGAGCATTCAAATTCAAATCACTCGGTGATATTACAGCACACTCCATCACTGGAAGCGGACGTACCAGTCTGGCATCTCATCAGAGTGTAACACCTCAGGTAGTCACGGAGCACAACTTCCACTCATTCCATGGGGCCGAGGGCGGAGGGCGAGAGGAGGACCATCTCAATGCCATTGCAGACAGTGACAGGGAAGTTCTTGTCAGCTCAAGCAGATAGTGAACTCAACTGGAAAAGAGGTACTCACTCTTAAGACAGCTGGCGGTCGATTTCCACGTGCAACAGCCACGGAGCCAACAAGGAATGAATTCAACTTGGCGGGAGAAGGTAGCTTCAGTGCAGCACGGACCATGGACACGATCAAAGAGCGGCGTCGGAATGTGAGCGGTCTGTCGTGGAAGGCTCTGGCTGGGAGGTGATCCTCACCGTGATCTTCCTCGAGTCAACTGATTTTACCTGAGCCCAGGAGACAGGTGGATCAGGCGGGCATCTCTGATGAAACTTGTGCACGATGTGCACCTCGAGGAATGTCCAGCAGGCGACGTTTGCTGCAGTGTCAAAATAACTCACGGATGCACACCTGATTCCATGCAAACCCAGAGTCATGTTGTGGAGATATGTGTTTGTCACGTTTCTGGAAGCGACATGATGGCGGAGCGAGTCTAGCCGGGCCCCATATGTTGTGCCTCAAGGGTTGGTGGAGCCTCGTGTACGGAGGGCATCTTGAGCGTGTGCTCTTAAGAAGACTCTCACGGCCAGGTTCTTCTTTCCACAGGTGTCATCTACACGATAGCTGAGCCAGAGAAACAGACCGGCACATACGGTGCACGAGGCCCATGCTAGGCCGGAGAAAGTCATCCGCATTCTGCATCATTGTCTCAAACATGCACCAATATCGGAGTGGAGATGTTGAGTAAAAGAATGCACCACACGAGGGAGAGGTCGGACAGAGTCTGTGCACCCCATTACCACGTGGCGTCAACAATCATCAGAAAGGCAGAAAACCCGCGTGTTAGGAAGCTAAAACCCTGGCCATCTTTCACAGCGGCTTAGCCGCTATCCATCTCACGGCAAAGCCACGACCCACGTTCACACAGAGAGAAGAGGAATGTAAGCTTTTAATGACGAGTCAGTGGCATTCAGAGGAAAACGGTATCCGTCTTTTGCCATTATCAATTAGCGGGATCTTGCTTTGCCACGGTACCTCACCCAGTAGGTGCTACAGCAACATTGAACCACAACAACAAGTATAGATGCATCCACAGCAGTTTGCCAAGAGGGCACCAACCAGCTGAATGAGATTGAAATCATTGAGGAAATCTCTAGGCCTATCTCACTCTGACTCATTTGACCTTATTATCTGGGATATAACACTTACAGAAGCTAGTGGAACTTCTCAAAGAGTATCGAGGACATGTTAAGCTTGGAATATATGAAGAAATACGGTTAGATGAAAGTGAATATCCATCATCTACATGTCTACCTGGATCAAATCCGGTTAAACAGTTCTGATTCGAGACACGAGAAAATGGATAGTCCCGAGGTCTTCAGCATGTGACTGGCTTTTGAGCAGGTATTCTTTCAAAAACAATCTATCTTTACTGACATCGACATGTTAGTAGATGCAAGCACGGACACGGCATGTTCTCCTCCATGGATGGATGCAGCGGCTACAACTTGATCAAGAATAATATGAATACCGGTTTTGCCTCGCGCTCTATGGCGTGTCTTCCACTTCAGGCCCGATGCACCGAGGGGCTGACCCACCGAGAAGATATGAACCACTTGGGATGGCTTCGGCATGGTTCCTTCACCGTCGATCAAGAGATTCTTCAACTGTGAGATGTGGTGAGTCAAGAAACATTAGGTGCAGAGTGCATTGTTGAGGCCGAAGGGGAAACGCCCGACCTCCCTCTGTGGAAGAAGCTGCAGCGTGGGTACATTCAGAAGCGCCTCGATACTCTCTCAGGGACCCCTTTCGGCTTCATAATCCCTGCTTCTTTTCCCTCTCCGGATCCACACTCAGTTCCCTTTGCCGACCACTTTATCCTCTCAGTCGTTTCAACCTCCTTCTTCAAACAATCGCTCACGTCAAGTTCGTTGATGTACTCTTGCTGTTTCTCCGTCTCATCCATCCTTCATGAGGACCAGTAGACATGAAACCCTGAAGTCAATGGAGGAGGCTATTAAGTAGAGCAGTTATTTTCACTTATAGTTGAAAGGCGCTGTGAACAGCTCATATCAATGTTGATATCTTGGCTTTTAACTGCGACTTGTGAATGTTTATCTCCAGGAAGACATCTCAACGGGATTCTTTTCTTCCACAAACAAATAAAGGCAGGGTTCTGAACTTGTATGAAAGCACAGAGGTCTGGTCACACACGGCAAGACACAACTCACATCCAGGAGCACACAAAACAGTCAGGCTCAGAGTCGAATGGTTCAAGGCGAGCTGTGGATTTTTCCAAAGTCAGATTGCAAGTTGATGGTATTGATTTCAAAATCAGGTGCAAGTTTCAGTCTAGTGATTTCCAAGTCAGGTGCAGAGTTTAGTCTGGTATTGATTTCAGTGATTACAAGTTTGATGCAGTATTGATTTCAGAGTCGAGTGCAAAGTTTGGTCTATATTGATTTCAAAGTCAGGTACAGAGTTTCAGTCAGATTTCAGTTTCAAGTCAGGTATAAGTTTCCGTCAGTATCACTCATGTTTCAGTCCAGGTATAATTTCGTCTGAGCATAGATTCTAGATAGACATTACTTTCAGAAGGCTTTGAAATGGTGTGAATCAGTGGCAGTCAGGTATACTCAGTTTCAAAGTCTACAGACATTGCTTGTATTCTAAATATGAGCGTAGTCAAGTCAAATGCAATGAGTATTGCTCATAAGTTGTTAGGTGTGGTCAAGGTACAGCTGTTATAAGAGTGACATTGATGAGGCATGCCACGTGTGGACCAGTTCAATCAAGCATATGGCGGGACCACATTTATTGCACAACACAGTTCTCATGCTCATGGAATCATGTTCACGATATTAAACCCACGTTCGATCAACGGGCGCATTAGCCCCACCAACAGCGGAGGGAGGCACGAGCGGTCAGTGGTGGGTTTTTCGTTGAGAGTTAAATTTGTAAAACAGAGAAAAATCATGCGCTGACATCTTGTAAGGCCATGTTTATAAGTGTTGGATACTCCCTCACTTGAACCACTTAAGGAATGGAGCATGTAGCAACGTCCCGTGCAGCTGACCATCAAATTCTGCCTCGGGTTGGAGCGTAGCCAAGCGGCAATCCTTTTGTGGGTACATATGGAGTCATATATTCAGTACTCATTATGGAGTCATGGCATGGCCAGTAGTGTTACTCTACGAGTATGCAAATCTCAACACTAAATGAAAACATATCTCTGCAAATACCGTATAAACATTTGAGACCTCTAAGGTATATTATACTAGCCAGAGCCCTCGGTGTGTTATGCCAGCCCATTGGGCCCTCTCGGTGTGTTATACTGTGATTGAGCATCTGGGTTGACAGGTAGTAATTCCAGGATGATCAAATCATGATCATCCAACTCCATGGCATGATTGGATGACCCAGGGTCAATTCATCCCTTTTGCTTGGTATGGAATGCCCACGGCAAACCCACATGGTCGGCCATTATTCTTTCAAAGACGTTCATACCAAGCATTATGAATGAGAGAAAGCCTAAATAGAGTTTTGCGGCATATTACATGTATGTAAAACAATATAAGCCATCCATCTTCGCAGGCATAGATGGAGGGGTGTGATCTTCAATTCAAAGAGGCCCGAAACATATCAGCGATCTGCCACCGTGGGCCCGCCTACACCCTTGACCAATCGGTGAGACCAGCTGATGTTTGGCGTGGCCTGATGTCCCCCAAACCCAAAAGGAGGTGGCGCACGGCACCTGAAAGGCTCCATTAGGTTTCAAATCTATCCATGTGTGATCCATGCTTCTCACAGACTTTACCAAATGGAGGGTCTGATTCAGATTAAACAGAGACCGATAAGCACCAGCATGACCACAATGTGACCCATCTACCTCCCTCAACCACGATCAGCGAAAAATTCCCGTGCCGGGGAGGCCCCAATCCAACCGCCCAAACATGTGATGATTCCCCACCCAAATTGCCGACAGTCTAGAGCCACACAACTGCCGGATGATTTGAATGGGTTCGTCAGAACACCAATAGATAGTCAGGTATAGTGTGAACACCAACATGCCACCTACACGCTTGCAGTATGATCGACCAAGGCCCAGGCCAAGATGGGTGGGTCTTGAAGCAACGATGCCCAAACTAGGATCTGCGCCGGTTCAACTCCTTTGGCATGGTTCACTGCCTGGCAGATCTCAACCACTCAGCTTGCCGGTCAAATTGAGTGGCTTGATCCACTTGCCTTCATGGGACAGTGAGACATGGACGTGGCACGGCATGCCATGTCTACGCTCCACGTCAGTCGGGTCCTCTCCAATCATTCCATCACTTGGTTCAGCCAGTGAAAAGATCATCTGCTATCCTCTTCAAAATCCTAATATTATTCATTAACGGTATGAGATGAGTATAAGATCATCTCTTTCTCTCTAGTCCAGCTTCATAACAGTTGTAAGCCACGGTTGGAGTTATTTGGTTAGTGAGGCATCATTGCCATCACTTTACCACACCATGTCACGATGCACGTGCATAAAATACACATGATACCTCCACAAGTATCGACTTCACGAATAATATGATTATTCCAATTCAGCGTACTATCTTTGGATGATCTGCATTCCAGACATCAATCATGTAAATGGGGGATACGCTGGGAGTATTGGTGCGGCGGTTTACATCGTACATTACAGCGCTGCGTCTACAAACGTGTCGAAGTCTGTGGACGGTTAGGGCTCGAGCAGGAGAAGTGGGCAAGAACTGGTCGTGTGGTACCGACGCACCAACTCCTCCACTTCCCTCCACTTCCTGAGGAAGCGTGAATGGCTCAGTAACTTGTCAGCAGGTTAACAGCCTGCCCAAAGAGCAGCACAAGTTCGGGCAGAGCGGGGAAAAGCCAAGTGTTAATACAATCAATGTCAAACCTTCCCGAGCCTGCTGCATCAACCTTGTAGAGCTTGCTAATCTTACCTTCTGAAATCGTAAGCAAGCCAAACCTTCACAATCCTTTTCCCTTCTTCACTTCCCTCCTAAGATCAACCCGTCTCCTTCCTTTGCTGGCCAGAACTGAAATCTGGGCAATACCATTTCTTGGTTTAGGCCGGACCTTGCAGTTGATCTCTCGAATCTACAAGCACTCTTACTTGTAGTGCATTTTGTTTAAGGTTAAATTCATTCTCATCCACACCCCAAATTACCAAG
>JAJJWW010004889.1:0-17088 GCA_023531295.1 Papaver armeniacum
ACGTACTTTTCAAAGTATTCTTTCGCTCGTTCCTTCACCAATTGAAACCAAGGATTATTACAACAATGAATTTTTTCCTTCAAATCGCTCTTCAAGCAATATTCAAGGAAAAAGAGGCAAGATGTAGGATCATAATATATGACGTACAAGGCTCGCGTGATTAATAAAGCAGCGGTGCGAGGGGAATCGGCAGAGCTAAAATAAACGACGCAATGAATAACGACAGGAAAAACATAAAGAAGGCGTGAGACCTGGCGAAGGTTAAGAAGTGTCGCGAGAGCGAATGTTTGTACATCTGCACACTTCGCGAGACATTCCAAAAATAAAGGATGACTTAAATTGGTCATCCACTATGTACTACCACATATAAAGGGGTAAGGTAGAATATGTAGGAGAGAGATCTTTTGGAGTTGTTGAGTGAGTCATTAGGAGAGAGAAAGTTTAAGAGTGTTTTAATTTCTAAGTGTAATTCTATTCTCCTGTGTAAACAGTTCATGGATTCAATCAATAAATATTCTTGATCTTACATCTTTCAATGAATTAATTAAGCAAAATCGAGTAAGGGGTGTAGTGTGGGAAATCCCGCAACTACATCACTTTTGCGTATAATAACCCTAATCTAGCAATAAAGATGAAAGCAAACTCAATCGATTCGCGACTCGACTAAACAAGCATTCAAATCATGTAACAATATTAATTGTGAATCATAAACGATAATATGAGAGAAAACAAATTTATTGCACAAAAACTCATGTTTGGAAATTCAACTTATTCCATAACCAATAATAAAACTCTAGCTCATATTCATGGAGTTCATAACAAGAAGAAAGAGAAAAGACTTCATGGTTCTAAACCCTAGAACAAAAGTAGAGGCAAAAAGAATAGATAAAAGATATTCGATTAAGAGATCTTTATATGTTTCCCAATTTCCATAAAGGATACTCCTTCCAATATTAGGTCTTCTCAAAACCCATCTCCAAGTGGTCCACCAAGCCCATGTGTGAGAAAAACCCATGTAGAAAGTATGTCCAAAAATACGTCGCCGGAAAACTGGGATTATGTCCTAACTTGGCAGGAATAGTCGTCGGAAAAGTGTCTCGGGTGACCGGCAAAGTCAACCCGGTCCACGCAGGTCCTTGAGTCAAAACGGTCGAAGTAACTCGGTCAAGTGAGTCAAACATGAGTCGGTGATCATTGAGTCGGGTGAGTCGGGCATGAGTCGAGTCTTTCGGTATTTGGCGGTTTGAGCAAAGTCTGTTTTGCACGGGCTAACCCTCTGTTGTGCCATCATGATGCATTAGTCATTTGATCCAGACCATAATGGCTCGCACACTTCTCTGTCACTTCCAAAGTGTGCATTCTTCTCTATTCACTGCGGCGCAACAACAGCACATTCTGTAACTGTACTTCATAAACACCACCAGTCCCTGGCACTAAGCTATATCAACTCATCCTCACGTTCTCAGTCGCGGCACCATCAATACCAACTCCATCTTAACCTCAGTTCCTCCATCACTGGCTGCAACAACTAAATCCATTCTCTGCAACAATAACCTCATCTCAGACACACAACAGCATCATCCACAGCTCAGTTCTCTTGGCTTACAGCAACCACTGTCAATTCCACAGACCCTTGCAGCTAAATTACAGCCAAACTCAAACCCAGCAGTTCATAGCACTATGTCTGGCCCTTACACCACTCTTCTTCTCGACTGCCATTCATTCCACCACCACTAAACCCATCTCAAGCCTAAGACTCCATTATCTGTAGCTTCTTTAGCTCAGCTCAGGCCACCAGCGCCTTTCCTTCCCTTCACTTCCATGACCACCTCATTGAACCGCAGGTGCAATGTATCAACATCATTTCTGTGTCTGCTCAAACAACATCGCCATATGCTTTCTCACCACTGGTTTGTAGTTTCAACTGCAAAAACACCCCATGCTTGGTACCAGCAGCACCAACTCATTCTCATAGTGGCACAGCATTCTCTGCACTTTCAAGCATTCAATTCAGCATCTCCCCAATCAATCACCAGGATTCATGTCTTGCGTAACCAACAATCTCTGACCTCAACTCCAAATGATGCTAGAACCATCTAAACTTGAAATGACCCATCTGCTCAAATCCTTCAAGTAATAGCTACCATCATTCCCTTTAAAATCCTTTCCAAAACCACCATTCGCAACTGCATCTCCAATATCAACCCATTACAGTCCCTTGACCATCAACCCACCGGCTGCAATACCACAGACCAATTCCTCCATCTCAGTGAATTCCTCAAGCCCTAATTCTCCTCTTTTAAATTCCATCTCCATATCTTGCTTTCGAATCAACATGAGGCAAACCCATTCAATTTCTGCTCAATTTGACTCAACAGCATCGCGTTCATCCCCTTCATTATTCATTTGCAGCATCATCACAGATCAACCCCATACTCACTAATACCGGACTCGGAGTTCATCTTCGTCTTCACAAATTCGTCTCAGCTACCAACAGCAAATCGGTAGTACCCAGGTCTTCTCCATCTTTAAATCCTATCATCTCTAAATTTCTCGATTTCGGCTAATTTATGGATCGGTTGTTGTTTGGGGAAAGAAAACATACGAAATAGTTTCTCAATTCCGGTGTGTAGTGTAAGAAGCAGAGAGGAACCTCTCTTGATTTTAGGGTTATGTTGGATAATTGGGCGGTTCGGACACCCCACTACATGGGATAAAGGATGACCAAATCAAACTTGGCTTGTCGGTTTCGGCTTAGACCCTAGTCTCGGTTCAATTGTCAGTTCTACGGGTGACGACTTAATTCCGGCTTAATTCCTCTTGTGCAACCTAGCATGCTCCGAATATCGTCTGCGAGTTGATCCTTTTGCTCTTTACGCTCCAAATGGACCTTTTCTCCTTCTTTTCGTTCGTGCGACTCCAAAGCACCTAATAACTCAAATTCACACATAAGATACATAATTCACACGAAAAATAGCAAAGAAAGCGTAAATACTAGATAATAAATACGGTGTATTCTACACCTATCAATGAACGAGTATCAAGATTATGTGATCACAAAAACAAAACACAGTATTTTGCAGAGAAGAGCACAATGAATTAGGTTCGGCTAGCAAGTAAACCACCCAAATATCACATGATTATACACAAAGTTGTTATAAGTGGCAGGGGATTGACAATGCTCAGCAAATAGTTTCGTTTGCATGCAAGGGTGTATTATTCAAGACAAGGGTATTAAAAAGTTGAGACACGATACATCAGGTATAAGACTCCGGGGTTTAGAGCACAACCAACGGTTTGCCTCAATCTTTTCTCCGACCTTTAAGTTACACTGCCGGTATCCCAGTACTGTTGAACTCAAGAGGAATTCCGGTGATTGGAAGTCTTATTTGGTAAAAGCAAGGAAACAAAGAAACTACGAACGAGTTAACAAACTAGAGTAGCAAGACCAATGCGTGTACCATACCTTCGACAAACTAAGCTATCACTAATCGAAAGATGAACAAACGGGAGAATGGAGTTACATGAATGGATGGATTATACGAAGAAAATTTAAAAGATCTAAACAAGTATATATACAGCCTAAACCGAAAAACTAGTAAGCGACGATGCGAGGAGATTAAAACTACGGGATGCGGCTAACTATGATGCAACATAATGAGTGGATGCGAGACACACAACACTTAAAGACAATGACGTGACTCTACGATTCAAACTACGTGATGGAAATAGTTACAGGTGAGTTATACTACAAATTACAAATTACAAAGATAGTGAAAATTAAAACTACAGCTAAGAGGTTACGGGGGCCACACTACAGTTACAGCAGATTGATGAGAAGCTACGAGGCTATAATGATTGAAGAGCTATAACTAGAAAAGATGCAAGACAAACAAAAGATGCAAGGTATATACGGATGGTTCAAAACAACAAAGTTATAAACAATGACAATAGGGAAAATAGAAAAGTCTATATATACAAAAATAAGGCGAAAAACCGGTAAAGTCAACAATAAAGCAACTACACCACTACCGAATCCCCGACAACGGCGCCAAAAACTTGGTAGGATTAGAAGAGATGATATACCTACAATTATACTGCAAGTGCATAGTGCCTTATTGTGTATAGTGCAAATACAGGTCGATCCACAGGGACAAGGTGAATGCAAAGTTAAATTTAAAGCCTTACTTTACTAGTTCAAATCAAAGAGTTTGTCTAAACAATTATATGTTGGCAAAGAGAATTCACCTGGAAAAGCAGAATGCAATTTAAATGAAAGGTTAAACACTTGATAAGAGAGCACTAGAGCTATCAATTCCACCACTTAACCTACACTAGATAATTTAGTTATTGAAACTGTTTTTTATCCTTGTAACGGATCGGCGGGTGAAGATACGAGTCTTTCGCCTTTCAAAAGGGTTTCAAAGATAGATAGTTCAATCACAACTAAAAGACCAATTCCTAGTATTAGATGTCTTATTCAAAGATAACTAATCACAAATTGAAAACATACGGTGAAGCATGAGTTGATGCAACAACAAATAATTGATCTAACAACCTAGGATGCAAGACATGCTAGGTGAAAGTTATAAGTTGCAACATAAAGACTAAACCAAATCCTTTTCAATTAAGCTCTACAAGAACAATTTCATTAACATAAAACACTAGTAGTAAGCTAAGGATTTCATCAAAGCTCTAGCTAAGAAAATTAGAACATAGCTAGTATAGAAACAGATGAAGTTTTTGATATTAATAACAATAAGCACTTCTCTTTTCAACCGAGTTCTACCAATTCACAAACATAAAAATAGAGGCGAGACAGGACTCCAGAACTCGATTTCTACTCCCCCTTCTTCCTTGCCTCCTCCCTTTTACACAAAATAACAACCCCTATTTATACAACAATTCTTACCCAAAATCCCCTCAACACAACCCCCAAATACACAATATAAAATTAAGGGTTTCGGTTCTTGAAACTCACCACTTTCGAGACTCTTCCTTCAACAACCGCCACTTGCCTTTATCTTGGTCTATTTTGATGATGATGTTGATGTAGAGGTCTAAAAATTCAGACCTAGCTTTCATGCCTGACCTTGTCTTTGACTAACTCAATTTGTGACTAAACTTCATTATAAACGGCCACCCCTAGTTTCATCGATTGCATGCGATGTTGAGATGTTTTGCAATCAGATCTCTAGCTTATCCTATGAGTCAAAGCCTAGGGTTTGTTGAATCAAGTGTAGAAAGGTATAGAAAATGAGCAAGTGGTCGATAAAGGGAAAGATGGTGATGGAGGTATGGGTTTGATAGATTTGACAAGGATTTGGTTCTCGATGGGATTGATAGAGTTGGGTTGTGTCGGCTCTTAGATGAAAGAGAGGTGCGCGGCTTCACTGGGGAAAATGGAAAAGAAACAACCTCTTGTTTCTCACGTTAAAAGCATAGGGTTAGGCTTTGGTAGAGTTATCAAGGGCATGTTTGGTTGCTTACTTAATATCACACCTTTCCTTGGATATTCACGTGCTAGCTTCTTTCCCATTTAATCTTCACTTGAGTCAGTAGCCAGACCAACTTCTTATACTTTGTCGACACTCACCCCCAGTCTTTGGTTCACCATTTAGTGGAAGTACCTACACCACAACACAAGAAATGAGATTATTCCAAAAAAGTTACCCTCGATGAACAAGCGCAAATACAAAGATTTGATATAAAATGAGATATTATAACACTTGGGATGTAATAAAAGATAACAAAATGATCTAAAAACATGCATTATTGAGCACCGATCACTTAGCCAAGCAAAAACTTGGAAATGATTTGTGTTGGGTACCTTCAAACAAATCTAGTTCATCCATGTATCCGTAAATAACTCTCCACTAATTCTTTAAAGGAGATGTTCCAAAAAATTTGTACTGTGAACATCCAACATATATGGCAGATTATCAAAATGCACGCCTTTTAAGAGAATTAACAATAAATAACTTCATTAATATGCACATTCCGAACTGAATGCACCAAGGTCACTAGTGGAAAATGGGTTTTTAACCACTTCCTGGGCTTCACAAAAACCACTGGCGTTGGGATGTAGTTACTTATAGTGCGGTGATACACAGTGGTTTTATCAAAAAAACGTGAAAACTTAAACGTGTTTTACGTCACGGTTGTTTTATAGAGGGGTATTTTTGTAATAAAGCAGAGATTTAAGAACCACTGTTAGGGTTAGAGTTTTCTATGGAAAGAGAAAAAGAAAATAAACGAAATCTTATCTCTTCTTCACTTTTCTCTCTCTCAACTCATTATCTAGTTCTCTTAGTTTTTTTCTCTACCATTCTCTGATATTGATTGTGAATTGAAATTTTAGTATAGAGATTTGCATCTTATTCTTCTCTAGCATAACAACACCATATCTCTTGAAGTTTGTTCCGAATCGGTGAAAATAAGACGATGAAAATCATGAACGACAAATGAAAACAAAAATTCATCTACAAAAACTGAATCGAAAGGTAAGTATCATCTCACGCTATCAATTTAGTTCAATTGATTAACTTATCCATCTCAAATTGAAATTTAAGAGAAAATAAAATTGATGTTAGTAAACCTAAAAGCTTCGATTTCAACGTAATTCTCTTTTCTGATCCGTTATTAGTTTGTGCTTTTGTTGTTGTTTTTTTTCATTGATTTGTTTTCTTAGTTTTTTTTTATTGATTATTTGTATTCTCTTTTTATTCAGGCACCAAAAGAAGTAGAAAGCTCCACTACATCTTCAAATCCAGCTAAATACGGTGGTGGTAAAGAAAAGAAAGATCAATTCATGATCCTCAAACTTAAATCTATATTGGATTCTTCTTTCATGTTGAATTTAAGTTATTTATATTTTATAATGAGTTGTTTTGTTTTGTGATTTGTACAGAATTGGAGCAAAGGAAAGCAAAGGGAGAAGGTTACCAACATGCTCTTGTTTGATCAAGCTAGGGTTTAATCTGTAATTTGCTTTGTAAGATCATTGCTTCATATGGTTTAGTAAATATTATGTGTTTTCTCTTTGATAAATATGGGTTTTGTTATGTTCTTGGATTAGGGTTCTTGTCTTTGGAAGCGTGTGTTGGTACGGTTTTGATTAAAATGGTTTCTTTTGTGTTGCATTGGTTCCCTTTTTTGTTGTCCAGGTTATACAATCTTTAGTATCTTGCTTTCCAATTGTTAAATTCACCATTTTTGTTTGTTTTCAGATTGGTAGAATATTGAGAGAAAAAGCTCTGATGAAGATGGCTGACCTCTGCGTTACAATTTAAAAATTTGTGTAATTGGATTGTTGATACGGGGCATCAATATGGCATAGTATGGTTGGCATTAATGTGTACCTATATAGCTCAGATAACCCTTTTCGTAAGTTCTTTGAACCATTTTATTGACAATAAATACGAGTTCAAGGTGAATGAACTTGTCTTGATAACCTTCCTAATAATTTCACGTGGTAGAAACCCCAAGAGGGAGCAAGGTGAAACATTAACTCGACAAAATATTTGGCCTCATCAAGGTAAATCAATGTATTTTTGTCTTAAGTGAGATTATCTAGTTGAGTTTTGTTGTGACATAAAAATCATTTGGAAGATTGAAATTTTTTGTGCAGGTTGACAGTATACTTTACTTATAGCCACGTACATTTACAACTATGGTTTCATCCCATGTATTTTCTGTGAGGATGTCGATCCCATGGATATGCTTATAACATGTATGTATGGTGTATGATTCACATATTGTAACCACGTCTCCTGTTTTGAGGACCTACTAGTTTGAATTAAGCAGTTAAGTTTGTAAGAATTTGCTTCTCTTGTATGCAGGATACTTGGTGCATCCGCCAAAGTTTCTCCAAAGCCTAAAGTCTCTCTAACCGAAAGTTAATATATCAGTAATAGACTAAGTATGTAAGTTCAGTGATTTTTGATAAGCTAATTTCTCATTCTTGTAATTTATATGCCACTATTATTGTGCCTCAGCCTTGTAAGCATTACATTCTCTTGGTAATGTTTTATAAGGGGCTAGGAATATGTGAAATGCTTCCAAGGAAGCAAATCAGAGCATCACCAACCATTATCTGTGACAATCCTTGTATTATCCCATGCACCCTATTTTTCATTATGCCCTATACCAGTTTTATATGAGTAGCATGTTATAATTTTCTAATTTGTTGCTGATTAACAGTACAAGCTAGAATTAAGCATCGTCCTTTTGCTTCTTTTGTATGCAAGATAGTTGGTGCATTCGCCAAAGTTTCGCCAAAGCCTAAAGTCTCTCTGAACCAAAAGTAATATACCAGTAATAGACTATGTTTGTAAGTTTAATGACTTTTGATAAGCTAACTTCTCATTCTTGTAATTCAGATGCCACTATTATTCTAACTTTAGGATTTGATGGTCTCAGCCTTCTAAGAATTACATTCTATTGATAGCGTTTTATAGGAGGATATGAATATGTGGAATTCTTCCAAGGAAGAAAATCAAGAGCAACACCAACCATCTCTGTGATAATCGTTGTATCATCGCATGCACCCTATTTGATTGGTAACCAACTCCACATAATGAATTATTTTTTCGTTATGTTTAGGTACCGGGTAGATTTCTTCTTCTTATAAAGCATGTATGGTTATGACAAGTTCCGTTTTATGTGGACATGCTAGTGACCAAAATAAAAAATTCAATGGGCGGGGTTAGTGGACTTGCCAAAGCATGTTTAACCTTAGTTTCCTTTTTAAGTAGACTTGTCACAACATCTTAGGATGGTTGACCTAACTACAAAATTCAAGGCTTGGTCTACTTCTCAAGCTTTGTCCTCCGATAAGCATATTATACCTTGTTAACCATGTTTTATTTGGAGATGCATGACGTGTCAATTAGCCGAAAGACTTTGTAATGGTAAAAAGTGCTTACTTCTTGAGGACGTTGTGATAGTACCCATATTTAAATGGATCAAAATAGGTTTATGGGAATCCTCTATTTTTTGCATGTTCTAATGTTATGTAAAAACCAATCATTGAATGCTTTTATAGTTTATACCCATGTACTCAGTGAGATTTCTTTATTGATTTTCAGGTTACAGAAAACAAGCTTTACCAATATATCTTAAGGCTAAGCTAATAGCTAGCTTAAGTAAGGTAAATCTCTCCCCAAAAGTATCGTCTACTAAATGTGTATCTCAATCTTTGTTCCTCGTCTCTTTTTCATTTTGCGGTTTTAATTGATATGGTCTTGGTTTTTATTTGTAGCTTAATGCTAGATTGATGGACATGAATTCTTGTTGGTAATAAGCTGCTAAGTTGTATGGAAGATTCTGAAGTTGGTTTGTTAAGTTTGAAAAAGGAATATCTACAGGTTGAACTTTTTTCTTGCTTAGTGTTGAAATTTTTAGTTTCGGAAGATTGTAAAAGTTGTAACTGAGAACTTATTTTCATACAAATTCAGTTTAAAGTCATTATCAATTCAATTTTGTAAAATTCAGTTCTAGACTCATTGTTAATGCAATATAGATCTGATTCAGGTTTAGATTCAGCTGAATCATGTTTAGATTCAGCTGAATCAAATCTTTTTTTTTTTGTAATATAATCGAAATGAACCACTGTGTCTATCAGAGTTATTATTTACACTGTGAAAAGAAGTAGTTCTTTTATAGAATTCAACGTGTGTGAGACACAGTCGTTTCGAAAAAAACCACTTCAAAATTAGAGCTGATGGACACATTCGTTTTTAACGATATTACCTCTTGTCGTGGAAGTGGTTTAACTTCCATTTTCCACTAGTGGGTTGTAGCACCATAGGCGCAATCATGCAATCTACTTTGCAAAATGCCCTTATATCAATTTGAACACATGGAATACTTGCAGCTGAAATTAACTATGTTAATTAGTCAAAGATATTATTGCTCTTTGTAGTCACACTAAGCAACGTAACTTTTGATCCTAAAAATACTCCACATAAGCAAATACTTTGAAGATGTGTGCATAGTTATTCAGAAGGTCCTAAAAATATATTGGGTACCTCTTTTACACGGTCCCATAATATAAATTGGGCATTCCTTTAACAAGGTCGCATAATATAAATTGGATATATTTTCAACATGCTTGCATAATATAAGTTGGGTACCTTTTTAACACGGTCTAACACCATTCCTAAGTCCTGAGGTTCAAAGTATTGTTACTTTTATTTTCACAGGCCGAAATATAATTACTTTGCCAATTAAAATTGGAGATATAATGGTTCATTTCCTTGTTTTTGTTGTAGGCCAGCATTCACCCTCATGTATATTCATGAAAAGGTTGTGGTAGCTACCTTTATATCCATTTGTCTTAGATTGCCATTTTTTTTTGATCGATGGGTTCATTGGCATCTCCTGTTTAGTATTCATCCACAACAGGATAGATATTGGTGTCATTAAAGGCTTAGCATCAAAGAGATATAACACTAAATGGAAACAAATCTACCACAGAATACAACAAAAGACTGCTACAGCTGGTTGCTCCAGGAACAGGTAAGTTCACCCTTAAAATTTCATTTTAAAAACGTTTGGATAAAGCATGTTCCAAATAGAGATCAATTCTTCCTTTGTTCAGCATTGCAAATTGCCATTCCTTCTATTGATAACTTAAAACAAGAGAGGCTTTCAAATAAAAGATACATTGTGTTGTTTCTGCAATACTCAAGAAGAGCATGTCAGTCACATGTTTCTGCATTGCTCTATCACTAGAAAAATCTTGGATTATTCCATCTCCACCTGCAACATACACCCTGCAGTACCTATTCTCTTCTCATCTCAAGAACTACATATATATTCTCATCCTCACCAGAATTCCATCAACTACAACCAAACAATCAAACCCGCTTTGGACTCTTTCTATCTGCAGCAGCATCAACCAGATTCTCAACCACAAATTGAACCCATCTCCATTTAATGCAGCATCAGCTCTATCTTTTTCCAATTCTTAGCTCCATCTATATAACCTAACCCTAAAACTAACTCGACTAGGGAGGGTATATTTGGGATAAACCGGTTTCATGCCGAGTCGAGACTTCACACTTTATGGTTGCTACCTTGTTGCGTAGATTCGACTATCGGTGCACCTTTTCACGGAATACCGAATTTAACCGAGGTTCTCTCTTCATTATTATAGTTCACATTGTAGAATTAACTAGTGATAGATGTTCTTATTATCGAATGAACTCATAATGGTTGTTCATATTGTAGGATTGATAATTCATATTGTAAAATGAACTCGTAATGATAATCAAGTATGGTAGTTCATATTGTACAATGAACTCGTGATAGGTGTTCATTATGGTAGTTCATATTATAAAATGAACTCGTAAATGATTGTTCATATTGTAAAATGAACGTGATAGGTGTTCATATTGTAGAATGAACTCCTAATGGTATTTCATATGTTAGAATTAACTCGTAATAGTAGTTCATTATACCAGTTCATTTTGTAGAATGAACACGTATGTTACTTAATCATGACACTTCATTCTTTAGAATGAACTAGCTAGTATGGTAGTTCATTAAATTAATTCATTTTGTATGATGAACTCGTATATAGTTCATTTTATAGTTATTTTTAGCTTAAGGATAAGGTAAAAAATTAAAAGCTCCAAACATAACAACAATGTTTTCGTTGGAATGCTCTCGTCGATGGCTTTCCGAATATATAAAATTTATCATTTTTGGACATGTGGTTTAAAAGATATTTCAGTTTTAAGTTTTATTTATTTATTTTTATTAAGATAGAGAAAAGAGAAAAATGACATTTCTGGCACAATTAAAAGATTATGACATCATTGATGACGTCATTCCGTGTGGGTATTGTCTACCCTAGGATCGAACAATAATCTTTTTTTGTTTTCCTTTTTTTTTTTGATACGCAAAAGTTGGATCCAGGCCCCTACCCGAACCTAGCCAGTTGGACTGGCCCCAATGCCAGACCTAACACCGCTCAACCCACTATAGAACTAATCTACAAACCTTACTTACGGCGGTTAGTTGACTTCCTCTTTCTTTACCGGAGTTGATGGGATACCACCGAGCTATGCTCTTGACCCGATCAACAATAATATCTAAGACCAAACTCCATGTTGTGCTATTCCATGTGGCGCCAAATTCGAGAAATGTTTACGTAAATTAAACCAGATGCGCCAAATTCCATGTTGTGCTATTCAACACAATTACGAGAGAAGGAAACCAAACGGCGGATGGTCTTAACTATGCAAATGGACGGCAGCTGCTTGAAACTACTCAACTCAATATGGGGCCAAAGGCAACCCTAGCTTTTCTTAACCATATTTTATAATATATGCATGCTTTTAAAAAAAAAACAAAAAAAAAAAAAAACAAACAACAATATATTTTAAAAAAGACCAAACAGAAAGTTGACTAGGTCAACTGGACCAAACTAACTCTAATATACAGTAAAACCTCCATATATTGATACTCTATATATTAATAATCTCTATATATTAATAAAAAAATTATGGTCCCAACTTGGGCCAGTTATAAATAGTAATAACCTCCACATTTTAATATTAATGTTTCGATCCCCGCCTTTTTAAGGTATTTATCTCCATATATTAATAATTGACACTATATTAGAGAAACGGGGAATATATGGCTAGCCCAATTTTGGAATTTTTTATATTAGTAGTCCATCATTAAGATACCCTATATTAGAAACCCAAAATTAGTTTTAGAACTACTAGTTTTACTATAACCTTTTATTTAAACTAAGATATGATTTAAAAAAAAGAAATAACTATAATAAAAACATTGATTTCATAACCAATTTCCTAAAAATAACTCCACCAAATTTTATGTTAAAGTGAATTCCTAAAATACTCACCTTTTACCACGCCCTTCTCTTTCTCTTCTAAAATTACTCCACCTAAAATTAACTCATGACTTCTTAAAATTCTCGTTGCAACTTGCAACTAATGTCAGGATTTTAAGGCTTAAATAAGTTTATGTACATTTCTAAAATAACTTAATTAACCAAAAGTGAAGAAAATAAGCAAAAACACAATTTTTCACTCAAACATTGGTGAGAAAGGGATGAAAAATTTAGTGCAACCAAAATTCTCCTGGTAAAATAGATGAAAAAAAATTATCACTCAAATTTACCACATGAGAACATGTGACCATTGGATTTTTCACATGTAAATAAAATGAAAATTTGAGTCTTTCACCGGAGTGAGCGGGTGAAATTATATTTTTCACTTGATAAGAAAGGAAAATTGCGATTTTCACCAAAATAAGTTCATGAGTGGGTTGATGAAAACTCCGATTTCACTTATAAAACTCATTTTATCACCCTACTGATTCGTGAAATCATAATTATCCTCAATTTAATAACCTAAATTTCTTTGTACAAAAAATCAAGAATCGGTTATGATTTTCAATTGTTACCTTCGTTCTCTCCTTTACTAATCACGGTGAAGATTTACCTATATTTAGCCTTTTGTGGGTTTATGCAGAAAAAATACTAAAGCTAAGAAAAAGATTTATAGCTAAACACGAGAAAAACGTAGATCGATGAAATCTCAAATTATTTCTGAAAATTAATAACATTGATTAGCAATGATGGGTTTTTAGTGTTACATGATTTGGATGAATAATAATTATATCTTCTGGAATTAAAGGAAACAAATTAATGGTAAATATTTTTTACCATAATGTATTAACTAATTGACCAAATTAATGGTAGATATTTCTGCAAATATGACCATATGATTTATAGAAAAAATTTTATTAGTAATACTTAACTAATTGGGCCGACAATGGGAGGCAGAAGAACCCGTAGGGAGGGAGTTCCTTCTATGGCCATTTTTTTTTTTGTAAATTGAAACCTAATGAAAGTTCACAATTTTGAGAAAAAAGATTTGAGATTTGGTGGTAGTCTTTGGGAGATGAAAAGACTAAAACACCCGTGTACTTAAAAACCAGTTCTATAATCCTCATCTATAATTCCTTTTCCATCTAGCCAACCAACTTTTCACTTGGTATCATTACCAGTAATCGTCACGATAACCAGCGCCGCCATCTCTAACCATCTCAGCGCAACCACCTGACCATCTCTAATCAGCACCAATACACCTTCACCACCATCGCCACCACTAACAACAACTCTGACTCCAATTATACAGCACCATAGTAACCACCTCTAAACCAACACCATCGCCACCACTATAACAGGTACTACCACCCTAACCAGCACCACCAACCTCACCACGATCAGGTCAATCATTCACCATAGGCACCACCGTAAACACTAATCCACCAATACCCATAACCTGCACCACCACCTTTACATACACAACATTCGAGTTCATCTTTCTCAATTGTCACCACCTGCCTCTTCCTTCACCTCCGTCCAATTCCAGAGCACCATCACCACCATTAGAAACCGTAACCAATACCATCACCACCAAATTTTAAAACCACCCATCTCTTCCTTCGTTTTCTTTTCACCGGGGGGCAACGCCATCACCACTACGACCACCATATCACCATCACTACCAAATTTCATGAAAATTAAAATTATAAAAATTGAGGATTAAATGTATCCAAGGCAAAAAAAATCTCAAATTAAAAACCCCTTTTAACGGATATGTAGGAAAAGAGGCGCATCCATGACAAAAATCAAAAAGCCTTGATTGTAGAAGTTGTACTGTAAAAAAATCTTGGGCTAATTAAAGTCTAATTTAAACAGAGGAGGGAACCAAACTGGTGTACATATTACATATCACACCACAAAAATCGGTATTTTTTGAGATATGCAGGGGATGAGAAGAAAGCAAAATTAAGACTACATCTCTTTAATTTCCTTTCTTCTTCCTCTGTGATTTCTCACAAAAGAAAACATCTTTTCTCAATAACAAGGGACGGTGGTAGAGAGTTACATGGTTTGTTTAGATACGAAATGGAGATGCTTTAGAACGAGCAGAGGAGAGACACAGGGGAAGATGACCTGAGTTTCCTTTCTCGGTCTTAGTAACGGTTGCCACGTGTATTTTTCCATTAAGTGATATCACGTGTATCTTTGACCATTATCCTTTGCAAATCTCTTTATTTTTTCATTTTTTCTTTGAAGCAATGTTTATATATTCCAATTTCTTTGTTTACATCGATTTTCATTGAGGCTAGAGCCCCGAGGCGACGGCACTATATGGCCCTTTTTGTAAATCTAAGTAATCCAAAGAAATTACCACAAAAAGATTTGAGAATGGTACATGCTGAAAAACCAAAAATATCCCCTCTCTTTTAGTCAAATTATTATAATTCCTTATATATCCCTCATATTTTTTGTAAATTGTATAATTGGAAAGCAAACTTTAATATAACATATCTAAAAATCCATTGCCTTGGAATTTTACAAATTTTATCTTGTTGGAAAGCTAATAAGAAAATCTATCCAACGAGCACAAACAACAATATCAAATTTACGAGTTTTTACGAAAAATTCGAAGGTATTTATCATTTTAGGCACAATTTTAGAAAATTAAATGTATATTCATTATGCAAACCACCACAAAATGATACATAATACTTTATGTAGCAAAATTTTGGTTTATGCATAAACTAATTTTCCGTTCAACTAATAAACCGATGTACTCCCTCCGTTTCAGAAAAATGATACTTTAATTTTAGGGCGCAATTCTCGAAAATTGAATGCATAGCCATGTCATGCAAACCACCACAAAGGATGCATAACACATCATGCAACCATATTTTGGTTTATGGATGAAACTGATATTTTCAAGTTTCGAAAAAGTGATACTTTCACAACCTGTTTGGGGAAAGAGTGAAACTTTCAGCTCCGTTTTGGGAAAAGTGAAACTTTCGCTTCGTTTAGGAAAAGTGATACTGCCTAGGTTTGGAAAAAGTATCACTTTTCCGAAAACGAAGTATCTTTCCGAAGCGGTGAAATATCACTTTTTACAAGCAGGCTAAGAGTATCACCTTTTCGAGAGCGGGATGTAGTAATGCGAACGAACCCTTGTTGAATTCTTTTTTGGTCGGCCCCCTCCGTGGTAGCTAGTGCATGTACTAGTTAGGTTAGCTTAGTGTGGCCGAAAATGTAGAAATGTAAATTAAATCTAAAACTATTAATCTTAACCGTAGATTTTATAATTTGGGCTATACATATATACCATCTTAATGATGGGTTTGTAAAAGAGAGAGGAACCCAACTTGGGTTCCTCAGAAATTTCCACATTAGAGAAATATAGATCTTGTTACATTAAAATTTATGTTGAAATAAAATATTAATCTATCTATAGTTATATTAAAAAAAATAGGTAATTTTTTGGATTGTCACCGCAAGTTCGTAGATAGATACATGTACTTGTATATTTGACCATAAATAAGTATATTTACATTATCTAAAGATTTTTTTTTACATTTTCTAGGTACCTCCCTATATTAATAACCTCCATATATTAATAAATTTGTGAATCCCTAAGTGTATTAATATTTGGAGGTTTTATTGTATTATTATTATGACTAAATAGTATTTCCTACATTTTTATAGCTATCACCACCTTAATACTAGTTGATATTTGCCATGTCCATAAATAAATGACCTATTCATTTTTAAATTTTGTCATACTAATGGATGACCTATATCATTAAATAACAGGATAATTCTAAATCTACTATTTTAATTGATTATTGTTAGTATAAGAAATATGTATAATTTGATAACCATGATTGTACTCGTTACGTATGTGTTTTAAAATATTTTTCAATGGTATAAAATTTATGAATATCCATAGTATAAATCATTTTTTAATTTTATTAGTTGTTATACATAAGAATATAATTGTAAAAGAAATTTAAAAAATGCTCCCTCCCTCCTTGTCTTAAAAATTGCGTGAATTTAAACAAGTTCATTATTTAGGGATGGAGAGAGTATTATATTTCCCAAGCATTCACAACTTAACATTGATAATTGTAGTTTGAACATTGATAGTTTGTTTAGATGACATGAAACGAGCTTTCGACGTTTTTTTTTTTGAAGCATCACTACGGGAAAATTAGTAATCTACAAGC
>JAJJWW010004890.1:0-50646 GCA_023531295.1 Papaver armeniacum
TTTTTTGCTTGCTCTCTGTTGATGGTGGATTTTCGTTTAAGGTTAAATTTGTAAAAACCGAAAAAATCATGTCGGCGACATCTTGTAAAAGATAAAGCCATTTATAAGTGTTGGATACTCCCTCACTTAATTCACCAAGAATGGAGCATGTAGCAACAATCCTCATTGCGGAATACATGAAATTCCTCCAGGATGGAGCATGTGGCAACAATCCCTTCTGTGAATTTCATATCGGCCTTGTATTTCCGGTACTCATTATCGAGTGTGGCATGGCAGTAGAGTGTTACTCTTCTGAGTAACACGAACCTCAAGCACTATAATGAAACCATGTACGAAATACCGTCAGCCGATTCTCGGTGTGTTATACTAGCCAGAGCCTCGGTGTGTTATACTAGCGATTGAGCCCCTCCGGTGTGTTATACTGGCGATTGAGCATCGGATCGACAAGTATCGGTCCGGATATGATTCGATCGCAGTCATCCAACTCCATAAGCATGATTGGATGACCCCATATCAATTCCATCACCCCCAGCGGTATGGAATACCCACGCCCGACCGCATGGTCGGTCATTGGCCTAACTTTGCCAAGAAACCGTTCATACCAAGCATTATGGACGGAAAACCTAAATTAGGGTTTGCGGCATATTACATGTGTTGCAAAGCAGTCTCAACCATCCATTTTCGCGGTATAGATGGAGGGTGTAGATGTAGACTTAAAGGGCCCGAGCATGTCAACACGATCATAGTGGGGCCGCCTACACACTTGACCATTCGGTCAAGACCAACAATGTTTGGCGTGACAAAATCGTCACCCAAACAAGAGATGGCGCACGGCTTTGAAAGCCAAAATTAGGGTTTCAAGTCATCACGTGCATCCCGTCTTCTCAGGCACGAATGGAGGGTCTGATTTAGATTAAACAAGGGTAGGTCATACCGGCATGACCATCGTGGGCCCATCTACCTCCTCATGTGTTCGGCCAAGGCATATCATGCCTGGTCAATCCAAACGTGCGTCCAAACTAGCATGGCGCGCCTCCCAAACCACGGGCGGTCTCGACCAGCTCAACTTCACTTGGGATGATTTGAGTGGCTTAGATCACGTTTTCATGGGATAGTCGAGGTATAGGTGTGAACACCAAAGCATACCGCCTACACACTGGTATGATCGACCAAGACCGACCAAGATGGGTCGTCTTGAAACGCGATGCCCAAACTAGGGATCTCATGGCGGGTTTCCAACTCCTTTGCGGCAATGGTTTGGCCTCATGGCCGATCTCAACCACTCAACTTTAGGTTAAATTGAGTGGCCTAGATCACGCCTCCATGGGACGGTGAGGTGTAGGTGTGTACACCGCATGTCGTCTACACACATGCCCGGTCGGTCCTCTCCAAATCCCTTTCCATGATTGGTTTCGACCAAGGCGAAGAGTGATGCTTGCGCACCTCTTCAAAAACCTAATATTCATTAACGGTCGCGAGATGAGTGTCTCAAAGATCATCTCATCCGTCCAACTTCACCGGCTTGGTTATACAACCACTGGTCGGGAGTTATTTGGTCAATGAGGCGTCATTACCCATCACTTTACCACACTATAATGCGTGTACTGCATAAAATACACACGATACTTCACAAGTATCGACTTTCGAAATAACACTGATTATTCAATTCGGCATTACATGCTATCTTCGTGGATCCACGATCCACACATTCGGACATCAATCATGTCACTGGCGGGGATACATGCGGGGTATTGGTCGGCGGTTTACGGCGTGCGGCGTGCAACGCGCCATCACAAGAACGTGTCGAAGTCATGGACGGTTAGAGATGAACAGGAGAAGTGGGCAAGACTGGTCGTGTATCACCAACGCACAACTCCACTACTCCATCACTCCACTTCCTCCACTTCCCACGAGAGACGTGAATGAGGCTCAATGACTTGTGTAAATAGTTTTTCCGCCCTATTTCAAACAACACAAGTTCAGACGAGACAGAAAATCAAGTGTTAATACAAAAAATCGTATTCAAACACCCAGAGCTTGCTTGCATCAACCGCAAGTTGCTCACTTTTACATTTACAAGTCATAAGCAAGCCAACACCTTCACAATCTCAACACCTTCTTCGTTTCCCTCCCTAAAGATCAACCCCATCTCCTTCACTTTGTGACCAGAAACAAGTCTCGGAACGGTCATTTCTTGGTTTAGGCCGGACTTGCAGATTGATCTCTCGAATCTACAAGCACTTTAAGCCTTGAGTGCATTTGTTTAAAGGTTTAAATTCATTCCTCATTCACACCCCAAATTACCAAATTCTGCAGGAGTAGTTTTCACCCATAAACAATTGGCGACCACAGTGGGAGATTAATCTCTCGGTTGTAAATTCAATTTCTTCGAAATCCGATTCAATTTCATCAATTTCAAAAAGGGTAGATCTTAGAACCAATTCGATCAACAATTCATTTCAAGATGGTGGAATTAAGGTCTGGATCAGCAATCAATTCTGATGGGGCTAGTGTGGATAACAATCCTGGTGTCGAAATACCTGTCAGTGGAGCTACCGTAGCCAACACATCTCGAGGAGCCGTTACCTCTATCACCAACACTAGCGGAGGCAGAGACATCCCCGTAGGTGTAACGCCTCCCATCACGAGCCGGGCGTGACGCAAATCCCCGGCATCTCCTCAAGTGTAACACCTCCAATGGTCACCGGAGCAACAACTTTCACTCCCCATCGGGGACGAGGGCCGGAGGCACAAGAGGAGGACCACCGTCTATTACCGTTGTAGACTTGATGGAGAAACATGAAGTTCTTGCTAAGACTCAAACAGAGATATCGCCGCATGACTCGAGAAGGAGGTACTCACTTTCCTCAAGACCTTGATGAACGATTGCGCAGGATTCACGTCAATCTTTGGAGCCAACAAGAGATGCCTTCAATTCACCGAGCGGGGCGTTTCCACTCGGACGAAGCTCGTGTTGCTCCCGAATATTCAAGGAAAGGGACCAGCCACCCAACTTCATCACACGTGAGGATCTAGAACGACTTCTTCAAAGCGAGGCAAAGGAAATCGACGGATGCACACCAACACCAACCTCCATACCCTCAAGATATGCAACGAATCCCTCTTCCAAGAGGTTACACCTCTCCCAGTTCTCCCTCTACGGCCCAGTCTTGGTAATGCTCGTGAACACATTTCTCGATTCTTGGAAGCCTTGGGGAACATGAATACAATCATGTTTTACGCCTAAAGAATTCTCAAAATCACTCACGGGGAGGGCATACACAGTACAACAACATTGCGCCTAACGGCATATCCAATTGGAGCGAGATGGTCGTGCTTTCTACGGGAAGTATTTCTTCGTGTACGAACAAATCACGTTTTGAGACAGGAAGAATTCTCGTAGGAACAACGAACATCCTAACGACTTCGTTAAAAGATTGAGAACCCAAGCACTTTGGATTGTCACGACAGAATGTCACCGAACGGCAATTGGTGGAATCATGCATCAATGGGATGATACCCATATACCGCGCTCGGTAGAGAATGCGGGCTTTCAAACATTCTCGAGAACTCCACGAAGGCGCAAAACGTTCGGCAATAAGCGCACTGACACTACTAGAAAGAACCGAGTTGTTCGAAGTGAAGATTTACGTGAAAGTCGAGGAAGCGGGCGTCTCACGAACAAACAATACAACACTTGGTCATACGTGAGTGTGGTAAGTGGAGGAAAAGAGGAAAGCTTCGATAACGGAACAACAAACCAAGCGAACATCCCAGAGACACAAGACTTCATCTCGAAAAGGAACAGACAAAACTCCTGTACAAAACACTAAAGACACAAGTTTTCCTTTTCCCATGAATGAAGTGATAGAGCTCCTGGAAGCGTGGATCCAAGACGACGCCGTAAAGCTGCCCCCTATCAGGCGTCCTCCGACCAGGAAGAAATGGAAGATCCCGGATATTGTTGCTACCACGAGGTTTGTCCATCATCCAACCAAAGATTGCAACGAGGTTGAAACAAATATTCGGGGAAAAGGTAGAGACAAGGGGAACTCCACTTGAAACGAGGGTGTTCATAGAGACCCTTTACCTATCGGGAACTGCATGATTTCACGGGGATTACATTGCAAGACCGTACAATCTATGATGGAGCACATATGTGAAATCTTGTACTTCTCAAAGGAAAGCGTCAAGACATATTTGCGGCCCTCAACCACGTTGTGTCGGGTAGGCGTTTGCATCGATGTGATCGGGAACCCAGTCTTTCTGAAAGACATGAGCAATGGAAACCGGGGACTCCTAACCGTCGCTCGTTTGAGAAACGTTGAATTCGATAGCGTGTTAGTGATACGGCTTCGAATTTAACATCATTACTGTCAAGACCTTGAGAGCGGCAAAGATTTCGAAGTAGGAAGCTACTCGTCACCCAACTGTAGTTAAAGATTCGGCAGGAGAGCTTAGAGATGCATATGGATACATTGATCTTGAAGTCAAATTGGGTGATGCCTCGACGCAAGCAAAGTTCTACATAGTCAAAGATCATCCCAACTACGACATGATCCTAGGGCGCTCTTGGATGCATGACAACAAAGCCATCCGGAAGTGTCCTCTACCGGTTCGGTACACAGAAAGAATCTCCAACACGCCTTACGGACCTCCCGATGATTGTTTCTTCTTGCAGTACCGACAACGTGCTTGCTTGTGACACATCTTCCTGGGAGAGCTTGTTGGCAAGGTCCCGATGTCAAGTAAGTCTCACCACACAACTCTCTTTGCAACCTACTGCCCCTCATTCGACAAGTCCGGGGGACTGCTCCAATCAACAAACCAACCCCGGCTAAGAGATGTGAATGGGAGGCCGGCCCTTTCAAGCGTTTTATCAGGAGCGTGGAAGCTGTTTTTGTCAAAGACGATGAGGCCAAGGTCCAAGTATCTGTACGACCAAACCCGTTTGGAATTGGAGACCTGGTGACGAAGATGATTGCGTTCAATATTGGGAGCATGACGGTGAAGATGACCACTTCACCTGACTCACCCACCAAGAGAGAAGATGAACCGTACCTGGTAGCAGATGTTATCCTAGGCGGCTACTGCAAACTCATCAACGCTGATAAACTAGAGGGCATAACGATTCACTCACGATGGCTCAAACCCTACCGAACTTAAGATACTGTGCTACCACTTTCCAGCATCCTCCACTCTTTAAAATGCTGTGCTATTTTTCCAGCGTGTTTCCTTTTACAGTTTCATGTCATACTTGTAATTCCTCCAGAAAATGATTGCAATACTTGCATTCACAGTTAGGATTCCAATTTTCAATTCTCAATTTAATTGAAGTATTATTTCCATCTGAGAACCTCTCTACCCCTAAAAACACAAAGTCCTGAGTCAGCCTAAATCAACCCACTAGAGCAAGAAAGGGAACCCTAAGCAAACATCTCACAGGAAGAAGGGAATAGAACGTGTGCACAAAAAGGAAAACGATTTGAGCTATACGCCCAAAGCAAAGCCGGGGAAGATCTTGCATCAGAGCCTGAGTCCGTAAATGTTCCATCATGATAATTACTTCTTTTATCACAAAGAATCACGTGTGAAGGAACGCCCTTGTGCCTGAGAAGATTCAGTTGCAGTTTTGGCGAAGGATTATAAAAAAAAAAAAAATTTATTCAAACAATCAAATGGAAGAAAGACCTTGAACTCAGCTGCCACTGAGTACAAGGGAGATGTTCGAGTGTACAGAATATACTTGGAAAGAAGAAAAAACAAAAAGAGATTTCGATCGTCAAGAGGTCGGTCTCGCCTACATCACCGTCGGTTCCATCACTGTTGATGCTCCCTCTCTGGATCTCCCTCGGCCGCATCGGAACGTCTCCTGTGCAGCCGCACTCCATCCCAACATCAACGCGGGAGCATTAAAAAGCGCATCAACATTAGGAGCCGTACCAATTGCTTCGGGTGTTCGGGTTCCTCGTGTCGGAGTCAAGAATTATCACGCCGTCTGAACAGGGTAATCACACTTGCCTTCATTCGGAGGTCGTTCATGCTCAACTCTCCGCCTCTTCAACCGCGCCGCAAATCTCTCGCCCTTGCGCTTACTAGTGTCTCCAGCGTTTCCTCACGCCTCTCCACCGCTCTTCCATGTCAATCGCATTTGAAAGTGCCACAGATACTTCCTACGACAATACGAAGGTGGGAGATGGACATCCCCTGTATAGCACGGCCGACTTCGCGAAGTGGAAGATCTATCTTAGCCATTACTTCTTCGTGCGCATGGTTTTCGGGCTTGTCAACTTCAAAACTTCTTTCTGGGGTTGCAACAGAATGAGCGTCCACTTGCTTCCATGATAAACGCAAAGGGGAGGAGTTATGAGCACGCACAAAAAAAAAAAAAGAGGAGATCATCAAATCCATCGATCGATTAATCGAGAAAATCGTAGCAAAGACACGAGATATAGAATAAACGACCACGTGAGACGATTCTTTATAATCTCACAAGTCGACAGAATCCCAGAAGGAAAATGAGTCTTTACTTGCCACCTATGAAGGCTGCTAATTCGGGATAACAATCAACGAGGCTTATCAGATATGCCTGAGGAAAGCCGTGTATGATGAGGGAAATACACCTGAAGGAGCGTAGAACTCAAATATGTACAAGAGGAACCAAAAGCGGCTCACCGAGATCAAGTCCTGTTTCCTTCGCATCCTTAATCGAGAACCAAGCAGTTCCGAGGGCAACGCTGACTATCCTGTAAATATGTATCTACTTTAGCCTTGGTCATTTCAGTATATATGTATGTCACCATCTCATGCCTACCAAACAATAGTGTAACCATTATGTGCTAGGAAGGGGACTTAATGTTGATGGTGGATTTTCGTTTAAGGTTAAATTTGTAAAAACCGAAAAAATCATGCACTGACATCTTGTAAAAGATAAAGCCATTTATAAGTGTTGGATACTCCCTCACTTAATTCACCAAGAATGGAGCATGTAGCAACAATCCCATTACGTGAATACATGAAATTCCTCCAGGATGGAGCATGTGGCAACAATCCCTTCTGTGAATTTCATATCGGCCTTGTATTTCCGGTACTCATTATCGGTGTGGCATGGCGTCGAGTGTTACTCTTACGGAGTAACACGAACCTCCAAGCACTATAATTAAACCATGTACGAAATACTCGTGACAGCCGATTCTCGGTGTGTTATACTAGCCCGAGCCCCTCCGGTGTGTTATACTAGCCCGATTGAGCCCTCTCGGTGTGTTATACTAGTCGATTGAGCATCCCAGATCGACCGTATCAGTCCGGATATGATCTCGATGCGAATGATCATCCAACTCCATAAGCATGATTGGATGACCCCAGATCAATTCCATCACCCCCAAAGGGTATGGAATACCCGGCCGACCCGCATGGTCGGTCATTGGCTCTAGCCTCGCCAAGAAACCGTTCATACCAAGCATTATGGAATGGAAAACCCTAAATTAGGGTTTGCGGCATATTACATGTGTTGCAAAGCAGTCTCAACCATCCATCTTCGCAGGTATAGATGGAGGGTGTAGATGTAGACTTAAAGGGCCCGAGCATGTCAACACGATCACTAGTGGGACCGCCTTTACACACTTGACCAATCGGTCAAGACCAACAATGTTTGGTAGTGACAAAATCGTCACCCAAACAAGAGATGGCGCACGGCTTTGAAAGCCAAAATTAGGGTTTCAAGTCATCACGTGCGTCCATCTTCTCCCCACGAATGGAGGGTCACGAGATTAGATTAAACAAGGGCCGGTCATACCAGCATGACCACAGTGGGCCCATCTACCTCCTCATGTGTTCGGCCAAGGCATATCATGCCTGGTCAATCCAAAACGTGCGTCCAAACTAGCATGGCGCTCCTCCCAAACCACGAATCGATCTCGACCGCTCAACTTCACTGGGGATGATTTGAGTGGCTTAGATCACGTTTTCATGGGATAGTCGGTATAGGTGTGAACACCAAAGATACCGCGTACACCTTTGGTATGATCGACCAAGACCGACCAAGATGGGTCGTCTTGAAACGCGTGCCCAAACTAGGGATCTCACGTAGGTTTCCAACTCCTTTGCGGCAATGGATTTGCCCCTCAAACCGATCTCAACCACTCAACTTTACAGGTTAAATTGAGTGGCCTAGATCACGCCTCCATGGGACGGTGAGGTGTAGGTGTGTACACCGGCATGTCGTCACACACATGCCCGTTCGGTCCTCTCCAAATCCCTTTCCATGCTTGGTTTCGACCAAGGCGAAGAGTGATGCTTGCGCACCTCTTCAAAAACCCTAATATTCATTGCGGTCATGAGATGAGTGTCTCAAAGATCATCTCATCCGTCCAACTTCACCAGACTTGGTTATACAACCACAGTCGGGAGTTATTTGGTCGGTGAGGCGTCATTACCCATCACTTTACCACACTATAATGCAATACACTGCATAAAATACACACGATACTTCACAAGTATCGACTTCCCGAATAACATAGTTATTCAATTCAACATTACATGCTATCTTTCGTGGATCCACGATCCACACATTCCGAATATCAATCATGTCTGGCCCCGGGGGATACATCTTGGGGTATTGGTCAGCGGTTTCTGACGTGCGGCGTGCAACGCTCCATCACAAGAACGTGTCGAAGTCATGGGCGGTTAGAGATGAACATGAAAAGTGGGCAAGACGGTCGTGTATCACCAACGCACAACTCCACTACTCCATCACTCCACTTCCTCCACTTCCCACGAGAGACGTGAATGAGGATCAATGACTTGTATAAATAGGTTCTCCACCCTATTTCAAACAACACAAGTTCAGACGAGACAGAAAATCAAGTGTTAATACAAAAAATCGTATCCAAACACCCGAGCACGCTTGCATCAACCGCAAGCTTGCTCACTTTTCATTTACAAGTCATAAGCAAGCCAACACCTTCACAATCTCAACACCTTCTTCGCTTCCCTCCCTAAGATCAACCCCATCTCCTTCACTTTGTGACAGAAACAAGTCCAGAACGGCCATTTCTTGGTTTAGGACGGACTTGACACAGATTGATCTCTCGAATCTACAAGCACTCACCGCGCAGTGCATTTGTTTAAAGGTTTAAATTCATTCCTCATTCACACCCCAAATTACCAAATTCTGCAGGAGTAGTTTTCACCCATAAACACTCTCGTACTTCACTGGTTCCTCGGGCGTCGGTTGTTTTTCACTGTATTCATAATCCAAATATTGAAAAGGTGGGCAAACAACATAAAAATACAAACTATAAAGCTCCTAAGTTACAAACCAACATGAAAAAAACATGATTCCTAACAAGACAAGCACAAACATAAACCCAAACCTAAAAACCCATTAGGCAAATTGCAAGCAGGCACAAATAAAATGAGAAAAACTTATACATAAAACCCTAAATCTTCAAACTAAACATCATGCTCAGAATCGCATACTTTAATAGGAAAATAAACAACTACAACAATTTAACCTAGGAATTTAAATTTATATTTTACCTTCTAAAAATCTTAGCTAGGGTTTTGACATAAAAATCAATGACTTTAGATTTCTCAACACCTTTACCACCGGGCATGAGTATTTTTTTTCCAACAAAGACAAGCCAATGTTTATGGTCATAGCAAGGAATCCATGGTAGCATTCCACCACGAAGGGAGATCATCCTCATCAGAACCAGAATCAGAATCAGAACCACAACAATTAACTCTATGCGACCATTATTAGAAACCCCATTGAAAGAACATATATAGCGCCGATCGATTTCGAGGATACCTACAACACTAACAACACAGCCGATCAGACAACAAATCATACTCTGTACCCGGAAGAAAAAAAAGACAACAAATCATAATAATTCGAAGAAAAACAAATTAATCCTGCCAAATTTTATGAAATCATGATGAATAGTAAACTGATTTAATAATTTTATGAAATCATGATGAATAGTAAATATTTGGACGTCATATTATTTCAATTTATTTTTGAATATTCATGTTATATTTAATTAGAATTTTCTTATATATTTTTACCAAATTTATAAGATTTTATTAGATTAGATGTTTGGGAAATTTTTTTTTCTCAAATGTGGTTGGTAGAAAATATATAGTAGGATCAAAAGATTCTCCTCAAATTCTATTGATTAAAATAATAGATGGTGGGGCGAGAATCAACAAGAAGCTACAGTTAATGAGAGGCGCTCGAAAAAACTCTGTTTTTATATAGAGGATTTTCAAAAGCCTAATCATAATTTTTTGATGCACGAAGTGTATCTTTTTACCGAAAAATAAACCAGATTTTGAGAAGTTTATAAGCTTGCCAAAAGCACTACTAAATTGCCTTATGATATTTAAAACGTTTTTGCAACTTACAAGGTTTGTTTGAAAATAATAACTAGACATGGTAATATATTATTTGCCTTTTTTAGATTAAAAGTAACTTAAAATGGAAACGAAAAAAAAAAACTAATTTAATTTATACATTACGGTTTGCTTTAGACTAACTAATAAGAAAACAAAGTTCAACAACACAGACAACATAATTGCCAGTAACTCGAATCATCCACAGGGTGGGGCTAATTTGTACTTGGGGTCCTTCTTAGCTCTTCAAGGGACTCCTCCACCCTCTTCTGTTTCTCATGAGATCTTTTAACTATCTTTCCGTTGATATAAGGCACACCTTCAAAATAGAAAATCATAGAGAAACCCGCAATATTAATACGTTATCTCCATTCAATCAATAAATAAACAAAAAAAAAAAAGAGATAATAAAGCAAACCCAATTGATACGCTCTTTCTCCTCCCATGTTATATGAAATATTAATTACACATTTAGCAGTTAGAAGTACGAAACACCTTCCTCGTTACTGATCTACAACTATATTAGGGGTGTTAAAAGAACGCTTAGAAAACTTTATATTACAGTTTGGACATATTTGAGAAAACAACTGCCGAAATGGCATCAGAAACCTACGCGTTTTAAAGAAAGTTCGAGTGTTATGTAATGCACTTAGATATATGTTTTTTTGGATTCTATAAAAATACCAACATATGAACTCAAACCGTATAACGTTACTAAGATGCAAGACAAGTTTTTCTTAGTCATATCTGGAAAAAAAAAATTAACGAGTAGCGAGCCCTTGGTAATGTTGTGTATTAAGGGTTTCTTCTGAAAAAGACCGAGAGAGAGATTTCACTACGGGGTTTGGTTTGATTTTCGAGAGAAATGATATTCATCTTCCTTTTTCTTTTCTTTTTTATTTACGACCGAGCAATCTAATGTTTTAGAGATTTTTTTGGATTTCGCCTATTTACCACCTACAATTTGCCTATTTGCCACCACCTACAGTTTTCCTATTTTCCACCCTCTCAAGATTTCTATTTACCACCTGTAAAAGTCATATTAATTTTTATTGTAACTATTATTACTCTTATTTATCTTCTTCTTCGATAATTTACTGCGTTTTTTTCCTTCACCAATCTCCTTTTTTATTAAGGACTTATTAGAAAGCTATTAACCCTGGATAAAAAAATCTATTTAATTATAGAAAATATATATATATATAAGGACTTATTAGAAAGCTATCAACCCTAGATAAAAAACTTGTTTAATTATAGAAAATATTAAAAAATGTATATTTTTATATGGTTTAATCGTTGAGAAATACAAGTTTTTTATTTATTAAAATCAATAAGACCGATTCACCAGTTAGGTCTGCCATTAATGGTGGTTATTTAGCCATTAACCCCTAATTTGATTAGTGTCTACATGTGTTTTGATTAGCTTCAACGGGTGTTTAACTTGCTCGCATGGTGAGAACATATATCTCTTCTTATACCGTGAACTGGATGTGCTTTTGGTTAAATCGACTCCGTAAATTAGGAAACTATTCAATTCCTTAATCAAGATAAGCATCAAAATAAAAAGGAAGAACAATCATCATCAATAAAGACATGGAGATCTTTGAACTTTGATTAGCCTAAATTTGTTGTTTTTGTTTTATTGATTACAAGAAAATCTAATCAAATATTTTGAATTTATGAGTCATATATGAATGACTAGAAGATCAGTAACTTATATATAAAAGAAAAATAGGGATTAAAGGAGGTGTTGGTTGTGTAAGAAAGGGATGATGCCGGTGGTGGTAGGTTGGGAAAGTAGTAGCTTTTCTAGATATAAGATGGATAAAAGGAATACAGGATGTGAAAAATAAAGTCAAAAAAATATTTGAAGATAATATTTAGGATATTTTAAAATACATTTGGGGTGGTAAATATGATAATTATGGGTTGGCGATTAATGTGGGTGGCAAATAGGAAAAGTGTGCATGACAAATAGGTGAAACTGTTTTTTTTGTAAATCCAATTATTTACTTTAGAGATAGTTACATTTTGTATCAAACGTATATAATTTCCATGGGTACACGCTAATATCATCCCATACACATCGTCGCGAAGCAAACACCACATATTTTTGTGGGTCTTCTCGATCTAGCTATATTATATCAAAAACAAAAGGCTCGTTTAATTTATGAACCAACACCCATGACCTACGAGTTCATCAACAAATTGTCGCATGATAAAAAAAATTTGATTACAAATTCAGTTTAAGTAACCAACCCGATGTACCTCCAAAGGATTGATGATTCCACTAATATTATTAAGAAGTCTAAATATTTTCATTCTATTAAGAATAATACGAAGTAAACTTAAGACTCTTGCAAATCAAAGCCAAAAAAAAAAATTGGAAGTTCAAAACATCGGGTGCCAAAATACACTACCAACTTTTTCTTAGGCAATCTGTATGGACAAACTTAACACAATTTTGTGAGTTCAACTTAATGAAACTAAATCAAGGAATAGTATCTAGAGTTATATCTCTATCTCTCACCATCAGAAAGTTTACAGAGACTAGTCCGTGAACCTGATTTACGTGTAAGAGTACTTGGATGATTCCAAAGATAAATTTCCCAAGTAATCAATCAAGTCGTATCCAAAAAACAAGGTCGGACGTATCTACTATGATTGATTTACACACGACCTGTGATATTTCAATTATAAATATAAACAATATACAGTAATATGGAAAACAAATAACACAGACACTTGAAATTTTGTTAACCAGGAAACCGCAAATGTATAAAAACCTCGGGACCTAGTCCAGATTGAACACCAAACTGTATTAAGCCGCTACAGACACTAGCCTACTACCAATTAACTTTAGACTGGAATGTAGTTGAGACCGAATTAAACCCTCATAGCAATTCAGTTACATTCGCGTTTCTTACACTTCTTGAATCCCAGCAGAACTCTGCGCAATTGATTCCCTTAGCTGGCGTCACACCAACTAATATTTGCTTCGACTCAATTGAAGACTTTAAACCAATCTGCCTCCCACAGTAAACACATATATGTGATTTCCTTTTTTTTTTATCAAAGATCAAGGTGATGGTGTTACAACATAGCTCGGTTGAACCCACCAAGCGTTGGTATGTCAAGTTTGGTTGTCATATTTTAATATCAAAACTCATCTAGAGTCGCTTGATTTAATACTAGATTCAACTTCGTTTAGGTTAGACTAGAAAGTATAGGAATGCTAAGACTACAAGTATTACTTTGAAGTCAAGAAGAATGTGAAGACGTAACGACCACAACGAATTTGACATCATCCTTCCTCTTGAGGTTAATAATATTTACTTGATCTTGTTTCCATCCCTAACGTATCTTTCAAGTCGGATTATATTGAAAACATAACATGCGAAGATGTATGTATATAATACTCTAGTAGTTAGACTTTTCATGATATCATGATCAAAGTGTCAAGGAATTTATTGAATTACGAAGTATAACGCTTATCTTTTAAACTTTGTAAATACGACATCGACATAATCTATTGTATATAGTTGTTTGATTATGTGTGCATTATATAGATATGATTTCACTCTAGGAAACAATGTTTTATAACATTTGTTTAAAGGAAGTACATATATGAACTTGTTTCATAATCGAAAGGAAATCATGATTGGTCAGGTTCTTTATTGAATATCTTTTGAATGACCAATATAAGATGACAAGGCAGAACCTATCTTAACTTGTTAAGATTTATGGTAAAAACGGCCATAGCCTATAGTTATAACCGGTCACGAGATACATTGGAAATCAAGATGTAACCGATCACAATCTATATTGGAACGCAAATTATAACCGGTCACAAGTTACTTTGGGACCCAAGGTATAACCGATCACAAGATGAATTGGAAAGTTAGTTGTAATCGATCTCAAGCTACCCTTGGGAAGCAAGGTGTAACCGATTACAGGTTACCTCTGGGAAACAAGGTGTAACCGGTCACAACCTGGTTTGGGAAACATGGTATAACCGATCACATCTTACACTGTGAGGTTGGTGCAACCGATCCCAAATAGCAAAATCGAGTTTCCAATATTCACATATCTCTTTATGTTTTGTGTGAAGTTTGGAATTAGGGTTTGCTGAGAAACTTCTAGATTTTGACATTATTTGAACATGTACATAACTCTTATCATTTATTGATCAAAGATATTTCATGATACTCATGGTGATCCCATGTCCGAAAAAAGTGAAAAGTATTTAATTATGATTTTTATTATATATATTTTAATTACCAGAAATTAAAGCATATCTTCTAGAAAAAATTATTAGTTAATGTGGTAGACTAATAATAGAAGTTTTCTAGGAGAGTTTTCAGAAATATGGTTTGGCATTTATGTGGAAATAGGAAAACCAAAATTAGGTACTTTAATGAGAGTATCTTGAGAATATTTTCGGTTTGGAATTTCCTTGTTGTCCAAACAACCTTGGTGTATAAATACTTGAGTTTGCATTTCTTCAAACTATCCTAAGAGCCATGCAAACTTCATTCTTGTTTTTACGGTGGAGCCATCTATCCGGAGACTTACGATGACTCGTTTAAAGACTTTTGTGGGATCAAGAAGCTCTGAGTACCGTTGGTGGGAAACTAGATAATTGCACTATTATTGTAGTTTTCGATTTTGATTTGATTAACAAATGGTTGTTGAAACTTTGATTGCACCTAGTTTGTTTATTCTTGAGAATATTCTCTTCTGATATAAGATTCACTCAAACTAGATCAAAGTATTGACGGGATCTTTAGAACCATTTTCAGATCTAAAGACATCTTGTGATAATCCATTGTTAACAGACTCCGTTCTATGCATGATTGATCACAAGAGATTTCAAGTGGTGTTATGCACGTTATTATTGAAGACAAATGAAGATTTGAAGAGGACAAAGTTTTTTCTTATTAGTTTGCATATCTTGTGAACTATGTGCACAAACCTTGATCGGCTGGGATACAACTAGAATTAGTTTATCTTTGATAGACTTGATTGATTAGTTGCGTGAGATCGGCATCACCTTATAGTTTCTCTTTAGATCTATATTGATTGATTGCAAATCTATAGTTTGATTATTTCGGTAATCAAAGGATAGATTGATCTAACTAGGAAAAGGAGTTTGTTAGATTAAACAGAAGAGGCTTTGACAATGACTCAAATATCTTATTACCAATATTGAATAGAGTGGTTACCAAACAGATTTGTCCTTTACTGTTTGGAATATGATCTAAAGGATTGGTGATTCACGTGCATGACTCTAGAAATCGAAAGCGCAGGTATACTGAGGAAACTAAGTAGCTAGGGGTAGTCTGCTTGGTCTCAACAATACGAAGTTGGTATTATATTTTGTAAATCGGCTTAATTCTGGAAGTATTCAAAACTGGACAAGGTCCCGAGGTTTTTATGCATTTACGATTTCCGCGTTAACAAAACCTTGTTGTGCCATTTTCTTTATTTTTCCGTATTATTATAGCATTCCTCGGTCGAACTCGCAAATGTTGCTATCTCAAGCTTGTTTTTCAAGTTTAGTTGATCAAAACTATATACTTGATTTCTGGTCTACTTATAGCTATGTCTCGGATTATGATAAAAGTGTGTTAGTTGAGCATTAGACTTCACGGCGTTCACCAATTAAAGAAGAAGATCTACTGAAGAGATTGGAGGAACTTCATCAACAAAAGGTATGTGGAGAGTAAAACTTATCGATCACTAATAAGTCTATTTTATTCTATCTTCTAATTAGACTAAGTCGTATAGCTATATAGATTTTGTGTTATACACATTTGAAATTTTGAGCCGAGTTTATCTCGTTTATATATTTCTCGAAATACGTGCTGGAAGCTTTTTAGCTTTGGCTTAACATCATCATCTACTTGACCAGTTTAGTTGTAAATAATTTATTTGTTGGAAACTAAATATTAAGTCAAGATGATCATGTGAAAATTATTGTGAACATCTTACATGATTGGTATGAGACAATCATTTGATGTTAACTTGGGAAGTTTCGTAGATCAATTAATCACTTGCGAATTACTTGAAGCTAGTGGTATGTGTAAGATTACAATGGTTGTCTTTTAAGGTTGTTTCAATGACTGAATGAGAGATTTAGAACTATTACTAATGTCTGGATATAGCATAGTATGCGTACATAGTATGCAAACTGTGGAGTACTAGTTCAGGTCTGGAACTCTTGTTTGCGAACGGATTTAACTGTGAAAGGTCCGGAACTGTGGTTTGTGAACAGTGTTTGCGAACGAAAAGACTAGGCTAAGTTTGCGTACTCAGTTTGCGAACACAATGGTTAGGTTTTAAAATCGCTAAGTATGACAATTCATGAAATAAGCAATCAATATGTTATACTAATCAATCAATTCAATTCATAAATATTTTACTTCTTAGTAGCTTTTAATGATTAAGATTTATCTCACAACCCAACCAAGTTCTTAGCTAAGCTTATTTAATAATAAGTATTGGCTATTATCTATTGTTTCCCATATAAGATTTAATGATGAGCTCTGATACCAAGTTTGTAGCGCCCCAAAATCCAGGTACTTATATTAATCTAAGAGATCATGCACATAATGAGGCATTAAGGATCTAAATCACTTTACTTAGACATCAAATTATAAACCTGATACAAAACTTAACCCAAAACTAAACCCCTCTCTTAGAATATCTCTTTGATGATACGTATACAATAGTGAGTTGGATTGCAAATAGATTATAAGCACAAAATAAATATAGTAGAATCTAACCAACTAAAGGAATCGATTCCTCGAAGCTTCCAAGACTTGAACGGTCATCGTCACGAGCATTACTTGATCTGTCTCTGAAACTGAAAGTGGGAATTGAGTGAGCACATCATACCTAAAAGGGGTGCCTAGTATAAATAACAACTAACTTTCAAGTAATCACTAGCATGATATAAAGACAATGCAGGTATTGTAGAAAACCGAGAAAACACAGAAAACAGATAAATCATATTGAAAATAATAGTTGTACTGAAATATAAAGTTATATCAACCAATCATCCGGCACACATTCACAACAGTAATAATAGTTGAGCGACGTAATCCTTCGGAGTAGTAAGGTTGGCTCTTTTCGGATTCTTCAATGATCATTAAAGCGCCATGAGGTTTTCGGCCTCGTAGTCTGATTCAGATTTGTACCTTATCAGTACCTCATTCATACACGCACCCTAAATAGAAAGTATTCAAAGAAACTAATGGTGCTAACATTATATCCGACAGAGGCATCTATCATAAAATTGCCCACTCAAATCATGCGTCAATTCAACAATCGTTATATAAAATTCTCAACATCTTTCTCTCTCAATACCAAAAACATATTATAATAACTTTTTCAAAGTGAGTTAAAAAAATAGTATAAATCCATGTATGAGACATGAGTTGCCCGTACAGAAATAGGGAATAATATTGCGTGCCCTTCACGCACCTATAGATTTGTGTAAAATAAATATAATAGATACAAATTGGGACACACATATCATACCAATCAAAAGGAAACCTTCTCTCTTTCATGCTAATAACTAGTAAAGTTTGTAACTACTTTCCAGTCAATGGAAAGAAGTACTTTTGAAAATAAGTAAATACTCCCAAAACACAGATATTAGTTGTTTCTAAAGATCAAATCCCATCCCAAAATGTAAAAAAAAAAAAAAACTAGTTTGTATTACACTCATATATACATGCATACACATATCATATACTAACAAAGATATGCCTGACTCTCGCAATATAAATAGATTTGTAAAACAATAATGAATACAAGAGAGTTCGTTATCGATTCCCACCTCATTTGATGACAAGCCTTGCCTACCTCGAAATCCTCAATCCACATGTTCATCCTTTTAATCGATCGTTGTTAATAAAAACTATTTGTTAATCACACAATCACTCTAAGAGTTCAGCTAATAGGCTCATACAATGATCATATTACAACATCAGTCAAGTTCATAATTAATGGCTACGTGAAATAACTAATGGTTCTAATTCTATCAATGGATCTATAATTTGACATTTAGTAATTTGAACATAAAAAAAAAAAATATTTATCCAAATGAGGTCAACCTTGGTGTCGTTTGAAAGCTCTCAAAAACTCTACAACTTTGCAGAAGGAACCGAAAGCTAATTCGGTCCATAAGGGGTCCAAAATGTCAAAATAAGAAATTTGGCCTAAGCCCAAGTCCAATGGGTCTGAACCAGCACACTGAAACCGTCCCACTTACCCATTTCGTCCGACTTAGTCTGAATTATGAGTAAGCTAAGCTGACTCTTCTGATTCGCTGAGTCAAAACGATTTGACTCACTAGATTGGTTTAACTGAGTTGAATCAAAGTTCAACATGGTTATCCGAAACTAACCGGTTCGAACTTGAAAGCTTAATATTCATTTTCATAGACACATAATACATAAACTCTGAGTCACAAACATGTGATCAAAATAAGTTTAGTGTTTTTAGAGAAATAATCAAATGTTAATTATCTCGTAGAATTAATTTAACATGGTTAGTAGGTGTACAAGGTGCAAATACTACTGTCGTTCGTGAATCGGTTCAGTCATAGTACGCGTATCGGTTTGTAAACTTTTAACCATACCGAGTTTCGGAGTTAACATAACTTTTAAGTTTGCGTACTGGTTTGGAAACCTTAAAACTATCATCGGTTTCGGAGTTCACAGAACTAAATCGATTTGCGTACCGGTTTGGAAACACAGCCGAGTTCAGGAACACAGAACTGTTTTAGTTTGCGTACCGGTTTGGAAACTAATCTGGTTCTGTAACCACAGTTCAAAAAATGGTTTGCATACAAGTATGCATACCGATCTGGTTCATGAGTCAAACAGATTTTCATATGATATACAAGTACGCATATCGATCCGGTTCGCGTACGCGTGTCCATTGGGAAGGACTTGCCCGGGAGCTCGTGTTCCTCCGGGTCACCACTGACATGAGTTGCTAGTTCTTCCTGTGACAAGTCGTTTCTTGAGGGACAATACGTGTTGGCGTATGAGTGGTGTTTGGTCTTTGGTGCTGGTTGGCCCCCGTTTCACGTGGCGACAACAATCCCGACTACCTCTTCAGCTTTTTCCTCGGTCATCCGAGGGAAAGAATAGTTTGGTCCCCTGTGCTTAGATGTCGAAAAGTTATCGACTATTGTCCCTTGTGATGAACATGTGAAATAATCCTAGCATATGTGAAATGAGGGACTCTCTCCGTGGCTATGCAATGCGGCGAGGATCGTGAAAAGGGGACTCCTCCTGTAGCCCCGCATGCCCCGGGAAGAGATAAAGTGGGTATGCCATTTTAACGGTCGCGAATGCGTAAACCCTACTAAAATGGTGTGACCACCCCCGTTCCACCAGCGGCACGGAAGGTGCCAAGGATTTACTACTGTCTCCGACAGGTTTCCCAGGCAGGTGAGCCCATGTAGAAACTTAACCATATCTTGGAGATAAGATCTTTACGAGATAGTATCTTTGCCCTACCTGGTACTTGCTACTGGAAAAAGGGCTTTGAATATTGGATACATAAGAATAGGCATCCAATACATCTGTAAGTCGATATATATAGGTACTCCGCTATGTGTACAAGTACATGCATGTAATACGGGTTCAGACTTATAACAGTTTTCTCAGTTCGTAAAACTGATACCACTGTCTTGTATCCGAATTTATAGCAGTTATATATTTCTCTAAATCGATTCAAAAATTCTTGAATAACATCAATGACACATATCACTGTTCCAGGCTATTTTCAAACGATAACTTGAATCATGATTTTGATTCCGAACAATAAATTTTCCTTAATCGAAATTCATCAAGTATGAACAAATGTTCATTAAGCTTAGTCATTATATTTGGAGAACTAATTATCAAGATAAACTTGACTCGAAATTCTTGTCTATGCATAAGAGTGTAATCAGTTATGCGACATCGTCCCAACTGATAAAAAAAATGAATATAACTTGAGATATAAGTGGCTCAGTCTTCACTTACCTTTCGTTGATGAAATTCTCCAAAAGCTTCGGTTGATCTTCGCCTTCAAAAGGTAGCACATAATGATGATTGCCGTGGTCCACTATTTCTCAACTACATTTCTATCTTAGTTCGAGACTTAACTAATTATATACTAGTACGACCGTTGCCACGGTGGAAAGGCCGACCGAAGAAGAATCTGAAGATGGGGTTTGTCTATGATTACTTTCGTCCCGTTTCAGAAAAAGTGATACTTTCACCCCGTTTCAGAAAAAGTGATACTTTCTCCACGTTTCGCGAAAAGTGATACTTTCGCCCCGTTTCAGAAAAAGTGATATTTTTCTAAAACAGAACAAAAGTTTCATTTTTTCTGAAACGGGGAGAAAGTATCACTTTTCCCGAAACTGAGTGAAAGTATCACTTTTCCTGAAACGGATATGAAAGTATCACTTTTTTCAAATGAGAAAATTAATCGATCCATAAATCAAAATATGGTTGCATGATGTGTTATGCATCCTTTGTGGTGGTTTGCATAATGACTATGCATTCAATTTTCGAGAATTGTGCCTAAAATGAAAGTATCATTTTTCTTGAAACGGATGGAGTACATCGTTTTATTAATTGCAACGGAAAATTAGTTGATGCATAAACCAAAATTTTGCTACATAAAGTATTATGTATCCTTTGTGGTGGTTTGCATAATGGATATACATTTAATTTTCTAAAATTGTGCCTAAAATGATAAATACCTCCGAATTTTTCGCAAAAACTTTAAATTTAATATTGTTGTTTGTACTCGTTGCGTAGAGTTTTTTATAAACTTTCCAACGAGATAAAATTTGTAAAATTCCAAAGCACGGATTTTTAAATATGTTATATTAAAGTTTGGTTGCCAATTATACCCTTGAAAAGATAGGATACATAAGGAGTTGTAGTAATTGGACTAAAAGGGAGGGACATTTTTGGTTTTTCGGCCCTAACCATTTCCAATCTTTTTGTGGTAATTGATCACTTAGATTTTATAAAAAAAGAGTCCATATAAAGGTCCTCCCTCGCTTCGCTCGGTCGGCACAACTAGAAATCAAGATATAGTTTTGAAAATTAAATTTGACAACAAGCTTGAGATAGCAACACTTGTGAGTTCGACCGAGCAATGATCTAACATGGACTAGTTCTACCTTGACTCCCAACATAGGTTAGGATTAGTTCTACCTTGACTCCCAATATAGGTAAAGATCGGTTCTACCTTGAATTCCAACATAAGTTAGGATCGGTTCCTCCTTGATTCCCTATGTAGATTAGGATCGGTCCAATCTTAGATCTTCAATGAAAACCGGACCTTCAATCTATTGATTTCTTTCAACTATGAAACAAGTTCGTAAGTCTACTTCCTTAAACTCATGTAATTCAACATAGTTTTGTATGCATGAATTCAGACATATGTTCACTACACAATCTAGTAACGAGTTACAAAGATTATGTTAATATCGCAATTATGAAGTTCAAAAAAAGCGTTATACTTCATAATATAATATACCAATATAAATAATTCACAACGATTGATATATTGTTCCTTGACACTTTGATCATTATAAGATGATCATGTCTCTAATACTAGACTTTCGTGTATATAACCTCGCATTTTATGTTTTCAATTAGAAACAACTTGAAAGTTTACAATATATAAATGGAAACAAGTCAAGTCATGTGTTACTAACCTCAATTGGAAGGATGATGTCTTCGTTGATGTCGATACGTCTTCGGATTATTTAGGTCTTCAGAGTAATACTTGTATGTCTCAACATTTCTAGACTTACTAGTCTAACCTAACGAAGTTGACTCTAGTAATCTAATCAAGCGACTTATGAGTTTTTATACTAAAATATGACAACCAACCTTGACATACCAACGCTTGGCGGGTTCAACAGAGCAGTGCTCTAACTATCTCCACCTTTGTAAATTTTAGTGACAAAACTCTATTATATATATGGAAAATACACGAATTAAATGATAAAGAAATTACATAACATTCTCTTAACAATTTTAGCTCTCACTATATTAGTAAAGGATCTTCTTGTCCTTTTCAATTATGAAAGACTAGAGGCTTCTAGTGAGCTTCTTTTAGTTTTTTTCTCTCTATTTTTACAATCAATTTTTAAGTAGTTTAGAACATAGCACTCAGGGCAAATATTATGAGGTTGCTTTTCATTGAAAAATCTGATCCATGTAGTGAAACCTGTATCAAAAGCATAGGTTCAGGAAGTAAATATTTTAATTGAATCCAAAATCATTGATTCTCCAAGTCTAAGTTTTGATATATCATCGAGGAGTTGTAATCATCAAAAATAACTGAAGTATTTCCTATACTCCATGATCTCTCCTCAAATACCTTGTTGAGCTGAATCAATTTCTTGAAACTAAAAACAACTATATTTGATCCAATTTCCAGAATTTGAACATCCTCTTCAGCAAGAAAAGGCCAAGTGAAATTAATATTTTTCTCAATAGATTTATGATTCATGTTCCTTTGATGATAATCCCATTAAGTAGATCTCCCTGTCATTTTTCTCCCTTTTTATTAGCAGCTTTATAGGTGACCATATCTTTATTGAATTATTCCCTTTTTTCCAAATTTGCGTCTTGCATCTTCAAAATGATTTGAGTAACTTTTTCTTGATCAGATTCACTACTTATTTTTTGGTTAGATACCGTTGTTGAGCTATGACCTCCGTGTAGAGATGAAAACTGCTAGCACAATTAGATTTGTATATATAAATATATTCTCTAGGGTTTAAGGACCATTGAAGATTTTTTTGTTTGCTGGATCATCATTATTTTTTGTTGATTGACGGTAAGAATACAAGAAGTAAAAAAGGAAAGAATAATGTTTGAAAAGACCCGCGGAATAAAGAAAGGTATTTTTTATTTTCTTGTTAATTTTTATTGATAGAAATAATGGATTTTAAATTTGAATTTGAATTTGTAACTGAAATCCGACTTTTGACATGTGCGACTCACAAGTTTGTGAATAAAATTCCTTAAAGTATTCCAACTAGGAGACGTGTTGATATTGAACTATCCTGATTCTATCCATTCCCAAGCATCTATGATCACTTTTTTGAAACCTTTTGCTTCCAAAACGCTGCGACAACTACTGCAAACGTTTTGGTCAATACTGGATAGTAGACAAGCTCCATTGAAAGGACAAGACTATGATGTACCTAGGGGAGAAATAAGGAAAATTAGTTATCCATGAGAAAAACTAAAAATATGATTATTAAGATTGTAGAAATAGGGAATGAAGACAAAAAAAAATACGACAGAAGATTGATAGACTGGTAGCGGTTTGAGGATTAGACAGTTGAAAATCAATTATTTCATGATAAAAAGGATGAAATTATCAAAATAAGAAAAGTGGGTCGAATCGTATTTAATCGCCGATATGTAGAGTCTTACATCATGTTTAGATTTGACTGAGATCACCTGACTCATCTAAATCTAACTCAAGTATTTGTTTTTTGAGTCAAATCTGACTCAACTAATTCAAAATTACGTGAGTCAGTAATTTTTTTCTTTTCTTTATTTGCTAGGAAAGAAAAAAGTACCAATTGCCTTAATAAGAGTTTACAACATTTTGAAGAAAGTATGGACATTTATCCTCATATCATTCTCCTGTTATATTCAGAACTCTACTATGCTTAACAACAATATCAGCTAGACCATTCTGGTCTCTTTTAAGATGTTGAAAACTAAGAATGTTAATGTCTTGTAAAAGAAATAAACAATCATCTAAGACAGAGCTAGAGGACCAATTGGTCTTTGCAATTATTATAACATAAGCCGTAACATTTTTGACATCATTAATTAAGCAAATGTCTTGGTAATTCTTCTCTTTAATCCATTTAGCATCTTCCAGTAATGACATACTTTCGTCTCCTTCTGGATTATTGGTCATTGTTGAGACTAGTTTGTATCCCTTGAAACCGCATGTAGATTGCATAGCCACAATACCAACACCAGATTTGTTATTGTCTTTATCAAAAGAGGCATCACAGTATATAAGAAGACAGTCTTGTGGGACATTCAGAGTACTAGTTGATTCATGATTTGGTATAGAGATGAAATTAAAAGTAGAATTAACAACTAATGTGTTGGTTGTTTCCTCAGCTACTCTAAGGGCAGTCCTATCTGTAACTTGAAGATTTAGGGACTTGTCTTGAAGCACTTTGGAATATCAATCTTTCCAGATGTACCAGGCAGTGGTCATGACAGTGATAAGCTGGTCTTGAAGATGACTGGTAGAAAGCATTTAGCGATCCGATTCTTAATGCTTATACATGAGTCTGAATCCTGTAAAATATGATGACTCATAGCAGGAATGTTGGACCATTTAGAAAAGGAGCAATTTAATAGCATATGTTCTGGAATTTTAGTAATACCAGAATTACACATTTTACAACTCTCATCATAATTGTTCTTATATCTAGCAAGCTTGTTACATGTAGGAAGGATGTTTTCAACACATTTCCAAAGAAACAGTTGGGTTTTTGGTAAAAGAGGAGACTTCCAAAGGGCTTTATAGGTTTCGATGTCAGGATTAAGAACATAATTATGTGGAAGTTCATTAGCCAACAGTTTGTAGACAAACTTAACAGTCAGGTTTCTATTTTTTTTTTTGTAAAGCCTAATGAGAATATCACTATCAGAGATTGGAATTCTCATGTTACATATTTTTTGATTGTTTTCACTAGTAAAGAAATTCTGAACTAAGGGAACATTCCGACTTTTAGTGTCTTGCACAATAAAATCAAAACACTATAATTAGGATTGGGATAGCTAGCACAGATAGGAGCAGTTCGATTTATTATCCAATTGTCAGTAAAATCATTTATGATACTTCCCATAGAGCATACTGCTTGTTTATATCTAAACCATGCCAAATATTAGACCAAACTCAAGATTGTTCCATGATTTTTTGTAATGAATAAGATGACAATTTTTTAAATACTTACACTTCGAAAAAATTTACCCATAGTTCATCATGGGAATAAATTAATAACCAAACTATTCTTGTTAAGATAGCTAAATTCACTTTTCTAAAGTTTCTAAAGCCTGAACCCCTTGCAACTTGTCCCATTGTTTGAAATAGTAACCCTTATGACCATTCCCCTTCCCCCCAAAAAAAAAAAAAAAAAAAAAAACCATATGAATTTTTCCATCTTTCTAATGATGGTAGTAGGAAGAAGAAAGGAGTTCATATGATAATTAGAGGAAGTTTTGAGAGTGTGTTGAACAAGAACATGTCTTCCTGATTGAGCTAATTTTTTACTTTTCCAGTTAGACAATCTAGAATCATGATGAGTGTTTAAGTGAGACATTGACTCAGCTCTATTTCTTTTTTTAAGAAAGAGTAGAATGTCAAGGTATTTTTCATTAAGCTCAATCTTTCTAACATTCATAGATCTAATTAGGGATACATAATCGTTTGGAAGAACATTTTTACTAAAAAATATCCAGAATTTTCAAAAAGAGATGGATACTGAACCAGATTTGTTCAAAATTAGAAAACAAACAATCTGACATCCGAATCGAGTCGAGACAGTGTGGTCGCTCCAAAATCCTGATCCCGAGTCGGATGCAAAAGAATATGGGATGTCCCTGGAGGCACAGTTTGGCATATAGGGAGCTACAACATCTACCCCCAACTGTCAAAATCTCAAGCCTAGAAGGTGGCGGTGAAAGCAAAACTCCAGTACAACCCCTAGTTAGCAATTCGGGGTACGGATAGTAGTTCAGGACGGCATACGTACGGGAATTATACAGATTCGGATAGGTCGGATTCGGTCAAAAATCCGGTCAACACATTCGTTATTGGACGATGGTTCGAAACGGCATACGTACGTGCATATTCGTTTTATAAATGTGAGTTCGGCACTTAAAATTCGTCTTACATATATGATAAATTGATAAGTATTATGACCTTATTACGAGACTAATTTTATTTGTATATGATTTATAAGATGGAAAAAACATTTTAGCGTGATTATTTACCATGAAGTAAACAATTTAATCGCATAAATGTATTATAAAACGAGTTTATAGACTTTTACACAAAAATTAACACATAAAACCTTTGGTTAAACAACTACCAATAGAAAATTTTAAATGAATAATTGTATTTAAATATAAAGTATATACAAAATCAAACAAAAATCAATCAACAAAACTGCAGTGGAAGAATTACCTATGGGAGCGAGGTTGGCGCGAACTAGGTTCGAAGTTCTAGTTCGGAAATATCATTCGGATTCGGTTAGTTCGGATCGTTCGCGAATCGTTCGTGAGGTCCATATAATCTGGGAACTAGGTTCGGAGTTCAAATAGTTCGGAAGTATCATTTGGATTCGGTCAGTTCGGATACGTTCGGGAATCATTCGGGAATGATTCGGAGAATTACTAACTAGGGTACAACCAGAAGAATAAAAATCACGTACTTCACCTTATGTAAACATGACAAAAACGTTACGTAATCCAACTCCAAAGCTAATATCGACCGTTCAATCTTCATCAATTAAAAAAAACTCACAGAGCTAATTTATTAACTTATACCGAAATGCATCGTCAGTAGGAATAAATTTTTTCCTTCCTCTTTACTTTTCTTTCCGAGCATTCTCTCAAATAGTCTGGAAACTTTCTCCAAAAGAATTCTACAGGATGACAAAATCTTCTCTATTCTCCTTTCTTCTTCTGATTTTTGTTTTAATCTCCTCTATTACTTCCTCCACGGCTTCAATTTGCTCCAAAAATGGTAAGATTCAAGCATTCAGCATTCTAAATTGGAAATGTTTGAGGTTTTTTCCCCTAATTTGATATATAACTGTGTTTCTTGTTCTTGAATTGGTAGGAATACCATTAGTTAGGAATATCAGTGAGCTTCCGCAGAGTGATTATGGGAGAGGAGGACTATCACATATCACTGTCGCTGGTTCAGTTCTACACGGAATGAAAGAGGTATACATTTGTGTGGAAAATTTGATGCCCATATTATGTTTACTTAAATGCCTAGGAAAGATGTATGTGGTTGTATGATGACCAAAATGTGAAACTTCTCTGTATTGCCAGGTTGAGATATGGCTCCAAACATTTTCTCCAGGATCACGGACACCAATTCACAGGCACTCTTGTGAAGAAGTGTTCGTGGTCTTAAAAGGGACTGGTACGCTTCTTATTGCCTCAAACTCACGAGAAACAGCCTGGAAAGCCGCAAGAGTTTCCGATATTTTCAAATAGTACATTTCATATCCCCATGAATGATGCTCATCAGGTAAAAAGGCTGCTTTTATTGTTTACTAGTATTATTCTTACCACCCTCATTGCGAGCTTCTATTTATTTGCAGCATGCACTAGATTAAAAAAATAACTTACCAAGAGGATTTAGGTGGTAAGCTAGAAATTAAAAGAAATGACAGCAAATAGATAAACAATCAGAATAGGCAGAAAGAAAGAAACTAATGAAATGGTTTCATCATCTGGTGGCATCTGAAACAAACATTCGGATACAGGGCTGTTTGCGAAGTTGGTTCGTTCTATGAATTACTGGCACTAATTTGTAACAGTAGAATTGTTTTTTGTTTTGTTTTGTTTTTTTATAGGAAGAAAACTATTATTGAGCTTAAACAAGAGTTGCAGGCATTTTCTCTGTTATGTGAGTCCTTAACCAGCTGGGGAAACACTGAACTCACTCTTTGCCTAGCCTCCTTTGCTAGAGAATCAGCTACATCATTTGATTCTCCATGCACATGGGAACATTTCCATGAATCAAAATCTTTAAGCAAATGCTTACAGTCTTTTACAAAACTATCATTTGTCCATTTTGTAGATCCTCTACTACCACTAATAGCATTAGAAACATTCAAACAGTCTCCTTCCAGCTGCAACTTGAGAATTCCTCAGCATCTGGCACATTTAATAGCCTCCAATGCCTGCTACGGCTTCAGCCTCCTCCTCATCTTTAGCTATCCGTGGGATACAATCTGCTCCTTTGCAATCCCCTGTATCATCAAACATTGTCAGTGCAACCCACATCTTTTTGACTCTTTAGAGAAAGAAGCACTAAAATTTATTTTAATGAAGTCTGTATCAGGTAGTTTCCAAACATGTGGAGTCCTATACTGGCCTCCTGCCTGACCAGTACCAGAATTCTTCCTGTTTGCATTTAACCAGTCACTAATAGCCTGGTTGATCTGTCTTGCTAAGTCATCCATCTTGACTATGATCAAACACAATAGCACACCTCAACTTCCATATATGCCACAAGGAGAAACCTGCAAACACAGTTATCTCATTCTGTCTATCCCTAGGAAAAGGGGATAAGTTGAACCAGCTAGATTTCCAATCCACAGTAGACATTCCATTTAACACTCCTACAGTATAAGTATCTAATGCAAATCATATCCTGCGAGCTATCTGATAATCAGCATCACTTCTACATATAGAAAAAACATTGTCAATATTATGCACAAATCTAGCAAGCCTATCAGTAGAATAGTTCATTCTGCCTTTTGCATGTTACGGTGTAGTATAGTTCATGCTTTTTAGCTTTTTCTTTTGCTGTGTCTACACGTTTGGGCACGCGAGTCAGACAGGTGGGACACGGCTCATTTCCCAATTAATGTAATAAAATATCAAAATTTGAGATTTATACCTTAGATCGACATCCGTAAAAATTATCTCTAGAAAATCCCACAAAATATTTTTCGTTACCTTCATCCTAAGAGAGCAGAGGATCTAGTCTGTGTTCATAGTAGCATTAGATTATTATCTAGAAACGAAGATAGATATGTCAAAGGACCTACTCAGTATTGGGGGAGGGGAGGGGTGTATTTATTGATGAAACTAGCTTGGATGCACCTGCAGAACAAGAATTAGACAAATTCAGTCCTTAACGTACCTAGTTACATAACTCCACTATGTGGTGACAGTTGAGCCACAAGCCAACTACTACAGATAATCTATCAGACTATGAAGATAAGTAGAAAATATCAGCGTAGCCTTTTTTTGCAATGCTGTTTTTTGTATTAATCTATATATGTATTAGTATGTATTTTGCTATCTGATCTATTTTGTATATGTCGTGTCCCTGTTCGTGTCAAGGTAATGTATTGGACACAAGACACTGACACCGTGTCCGTGTCGCCGTAACACAGGTTTTTTGTAATAGCTATAATTTGGTTATTTGCTTTCATTCTAATTTGTCCCTTTCGCTTATTGCAGGTTTGGAATACAAATGCAAATGATGACTTGCAGGTTTTGGTTGTAATATCTCGTCCGCCTGTTAAAGTGTTAGTTACTCTTAAACCTTACCTATGTGTGGTGATTATGTAGGATTGCGATTCATAACTCAGTTTTAAGCTGTAGTTGCTCATAAAACTCTTTAATCAGTACATTATTATCCTTGAATATTTTGGTCTGCAAGACTTCATTTACCACAATTTAGTACTCTCGAGTGTTAATTTCTCTTTTGTGGTTCGAAAGTTTAAAAATGGTTTATTCAATTTCTTAAATGCTTTCAACCACAAGAGCTTGTGAATTTGACAAACAAAATGTCCATAACATTAACATTTACCTTTTTGCAGGTTCATGTACGAGGATTGGTTTATGCCTCACACTGCAGCCAAATTGAAGTATCCTTACTACTGGGACGAAGATTGCTTCTACTCGCCAAAAGATGAGTTGTGAGAAGTACACAGTCGAAAAAAATTGTTATCTGTCTATCAAGATATACAATTTATGATGACCAATAGTATCACGGATATGTGGCAGAAAGATCAGAGAAATTTGTAAACTATGTATAGAAGTGAGAACAACCTTGTTTTTTTACACCTTATCTTGTGTTGGAGTTTAACTGAACAACCTCCCTGAACTCAGTGACTCTATAGTTTCCTGAATTTTTTTTGTTCCTTTTTATTAAAGCCTTGTGATGTCTTAATAATGAACCGTTTTTTGGGGACCAGCCTTTTTTTGAGGGGACCATGGTTTTATTTTGGGTAAAGACATTAGAAGTAATTCTAGGTCACCCCATATCTAGTTATTTATTTAATACCTAATCTACCCTCTTAATTAATTTTAGGTTATGATTAGTGAAATGATTTAGTTAAAAACAATTAGTGAGATTAAATTAAAAGATGGGTTTATTATTAGTTGAGTAGAATTATTGTGAGAGTAGAGTTAGAAGATGAAGGAGAAAAACATGAAAAATAAATATTTTTTCCAATTCACCCCCTTTGAGTATTCAAATAATGGATTTTATCAACCACAACCGGAGGAAGAGTATTGGGTGAACAAGTATGTTCCAAACTTAGATAATGTATGTTGAATTGGTAAAAACTTCCCCAAAAATGTAAAATTTTATTTGGATTTTGAAGAGCAGTTCGGTTATTTTATATGAAGAACAAATGCTTAGAACTCATCTGAAGGTGTAGTTCGGTTGCTTTGTGAGGATGAACAAGTGCTTAGAACTCATATGAATGTGTAGTTCGGTTGCCTTGGGAGATAAACAAGTAGCTTAGAACTAGTTTGAAGGTGTAGTTCGGTTGCTTGATCCAAACACGTGAGTTCTAGAACTCCATATTAATGGAAGCTCGACATGCGGCATTATGTTCGGTTGGTTCGCAGCTTGCCCAGAACTTTACGTACAAATAAATTTTAACCAAGTGTATAAGGTTCGGTTGGTTCTTAAACATCATGCTTTTGCGATCCAATAGAACTAAGTTTAATAAGTTCGGTTGTTTGCAAACTTGAGATCAATTGCACAACCAACCTAACTTAACAAACAAAAATTTCTTATGTTTTTAGTAAAAGTTCGGTTACATGGAAGTTTAAGATTTTGCGAAATAACAGAACAAAGTTGATAGAGTTCGGTTATAAAAGAAATAAAATAATGGGAAAAAAGTATGAGTTCGGTTACATGGCAACTTTTTTTCTTATGTTTTTAATACTAGAGTTGGTTACATGGCAGTTTTATACATTTATGCGAAACAAGCGAACTCGTCGATTCGGTAACATAGTTATAAAGCATATAGAACGAACTCATCGAAGGTGTAGTTCGGTTGCTTTGTGAGGATGAACAAGTGCTTAGAACTCATCTGAATGTGTCGTTCGGTTGCCTTGTGAGATGAACAAATGCTTAGAACTCAACCTTGTAACCTCCATTAAACCTCTCCACAACTTCCATTTTCAACTCATTTTGATGATTACTTCTCATTTTTCAACCAAAAACAAGCGACAAGTAATGGGTTTGTGAGAATATCTTTGCTAAAGACTTAAATTAAGCTATATATATATAGAGGTGGTGGTGTTGTTGTTGGTGGTGGTAATTGGTGGTTGGTGGTGGTGATAATCGGAGGTGGTGGTGGTGGTAATCGGCGGTGGTGGTGGGAGGAGGTGGTGGTGGTAATCGGCGACGGTGGGCGGTGGTGATGGTCGGAGGTGGTGGTGGTAGTAATCGGCGGTGATGGGCGGTGGTGGTGGGAGGAGGTGGTGGTTATATATAGAGTGAGTGAGAGGTGGTTATTAGGTTGGTTTTAAATTAAATTAGGTTAAGGGTAGGTTAGTAATTTCAAGGCATTAGGACACCCCTTATAACTAGAGGGAAGGTGGCCTAATAAGACCATGGTCCCCTCAAAAAAACCATGGTCCCCAAAAAAATGGTTCTTAATAATACTACAGTATCAATGTAGACACCCGATCTTGCACATTTAATTTTAAATGGCCCAATCCATTATTCTGAAATGTCTTGGAATTGCTCGGAACTCGGAAGGATGCGGTCTTGCAAAGGTAAAGTCTAATAATAAGCCCATTAGCAATATGTGCTCAAATACAAATATATATCCAACGTAACATAAAGAAGCCAACTTTTATTTGAGAATGAGATGGGACCATCTTCTAGGGACTACAGCTCACTTACTGGACATTGCACGTCACGCATTTAACACTGCCACAACTGCACAACTCCCCACAGATTTATTGCGGCAACAACTTATAATTGTGCTGCCATTGTGGAACATGCACCTAATTAGGAAAAACGTGAATCACAAATCAAATATATAACTAAGCATATCCTTACATTAAAGATCCTTGAAACAGAAACAACTAAACAATAATAGCTTGCACCAATCAAATGTGTAGTCAGTAGTGGCATAAAACCCACTCAAAAAAAAAAAAGAGTCAGAACTTACAACAGAGCTTAACCCAGTTTTTTATTTTTCTTACAAATAATGCAACTGCAAAGATCTCTATCTATCTCTGACTCTGACTATTGTCTGTCTTCTCCGTGTTTAGCTCACACAAGTATCCTCTTCCCAGCTGATCAGTATCTTTGTTTTGTTAAAGAATAATGAATAAATGATCATAATTTATCCATATAGACAGAGGAGAAGTGAAGAGAAGTACAGGCCTTTGTTCATCAGCATTAATTGACTTGGGCGCCAGAGTTCGAAACTGAGGACAACAGACAGATCTTAAGCTCAGGTACCACTCACTGCTTCATGTTGTTGTTGGTTTTGGAAATTTTCTTTTTCTTTCTGTTTTTATTTTTTATGTTTCAAACATACCGGACACAATTCTCTCTGAAACCAGTTTACAGAAGTAGTATCGTTGACGGTTTTGGCGCCCATCGGCGATATGTGACTATATTTTTCCTTGTTTTTTTTTTTTTTTTTTTTTTTTTTTGGATCAGCAGCACGGCAAGATGGATGTGGTAATGAAGAGGTATGCTTCTTATTCACCACCAAATGACAAGAGAGCTCTTTGCCTTTTTGTCATGGTCTGGATTGTTTATTCCAGGTAAAGCATATAAAATTTTGTTTGTTCGATTTGCACACAAAATATTTTCCGAGTATAATTGAGTTGAACTTGAACTAAAAATTGGAACAGGTTTCACGCAGTTGGTTCATTCTTTGACACTTATCCACATTATTCGTCGTCGTATGACTGGTCATCACTGGTATGTACTAATTCTGTCACTTAGAATTGCAAAAATGTTTGACAGGAAGGTGGTTATTGCAGTATTAATTGGGTGCTCTATCCAATGGTGTGTGCAAATTCAGGCGGCAATCGTCATGTCAAGCAAAACCATGAGGAGGCTAGAATCAAAGAAGTCGCTTTCGTGGTGGTTTGGCGACCACAGGACCAGCAACTGGGAGACTAGTCTGGTGCTGGAGCTGCAAAAACAGATTGCAAGATTGAGGCTTGAACTTGAGAAAAACAAATCTTATAAAGGAGTGACAAGTGATGCTTTGGAAATGATTTCTGATGTTTCTGACTTAGCGACCATGGTGAAGAAGGGAATGGAAGAGCAAGGGAGGGTCAGAAGCGAAAAGCATCGTTTGTCAGAAGAAGAGATTGCAAAATTGAAACTTGAACTGGATGGAACCAAATCCTCCCTAAAAGCATTTCAATCTCAGACAGCAGTTCTGAAAGAGCAGAATAAAACGTTAGACGTATACGTATCTGAACGCGATACGGAGATAAGGGAACTGAAAGTAGCCATCTCTAATGCTAAGCTGAAATTTAGGAATGAGAATGCTCAGCTACAGAAGGTAATACTAGCTCTAGAACAGCGTCAAGGAAAACTAGAGAGGAATCTGAAGAATTCGGAGTCGGAGGTACGCAAATTAGTAGAGGAGCACAAGAGACTTGAAGATGAACATAATGAATTTCGGGTTTTGCAAAGAAACCTTGAAGCAGAGATGGAGAGGCATCATCGTCTGTCAGAAGAAGAGGTTGCAAAATTGAAACTTGAACTGGATGCAACCAAATCTTCCTTAAAAGAAGAGGTTGCAAAATTGGAACTTGAACTGGATGCAACCAAATCTTCCTTGAAAGCATTTGAAGTCCAGACAGCACTTCTGAAAGAGCAGAACAAAACGTTAGACGTATGCATATCTAAACGCGATATGGAGATACAGGAACTGAAAGAAGCCATCTCTAATGTTGAGTTAAAGTTTAAGAATGAGAAATCTCAGCTACAGAAGGTCATACTAGCTTTAGAACAGGGTCAAGGGGAACTACAGACTAAACTGAAGAATTCGGTTTCTAAAGAACGTAAATTAGTGGAGGAGCACAAGAGACTTGAGGATGAACATAATGCATTTCGAGTTTTGCAAAGAAACCGTGAAGCAGAGATGGAGAGACATTTGACAGCAAAGATTGTTGAGAAAGGGAAAGAGGTAGAAAAGTTGAATGAGAGCCTCCATGAACTTAGAGTCGATTTCGATACACTGAGAGCGGAGAGAGATGAGCTGGACGCAAAGGCAGCTTCGTTGGCGACTGATGTGGTGTCTAGAGATGAAATGATATCTCATATAGAAGAGCATTTGCGTAGGTTACATAACGAGCATATGGATATTATAGCGAAATGGGAGGGAGCTACAAAACAAGTCGAGGAGCAAAAGAAAAGGTTGAGAAGAATTGAGAGGGAAGTGGAATGGCAGAGGGACTTGATAGCAGAAGGTGCAGAAGAGAAGAAAGAAGCAATAAGGCAACTGTGCTTCTCCTTAGAGCATTACAGGAATCGTTATTACGAGTTCAGGACTGCATTTATAGAGCTTACGAAACAGGCACCAGTACAAGACATTGCTTACTATTACAGGAAGTAGTATCTAGCCTCATGTCTTTTGGTCTTACAACTGAGCAATGCTAGCTAAAGATGAACAAATACCGTCAGAAGCCAATGGAGCGTCTCGATTGAACATTCGATAGACATGATCTTAAACAGGCAGGTGATTAGTTTTCCTCCAACTGAACTGAAATTTGTCAGTCTTTGGGTTCCGGCTACCATTATTTCTGTACATAGGAGTTATATTAGTTTTTCGTTGTGTGGATATATTTGTTGTTAACTGTACCAGATAGTTATGCCCTTTTGTACATGCTTTGATGTAATAATCTCACAGACACGGCTACTAACCCATTAGTGTCTATTTATTGTTGACACTGTCTAAAATTCGGCATATCTGACTTGATCTGACAGAATTTGTATCATTCAAATTGATATGGGACATATCCCGACGGGTCTCATATATTCCAAGATATGGCTAATATCTTGGATATTTGTTAGTTTTACTAGTATTGGCCATAAGCTTCTGTCTTCATCATTTCGATAAGCTTTATGCTAGATAAGAAGTGGCCATCCAATTCTTCTTTCATGGCATCACAATTGCTACAAAAATGCTGGTTCACAACCAGACTTTGCATTACCACCAAGGTACATGCATTCGAGAGATATAACTTTAATCTTCCATCAAACTGGCTACGATGAAACACCTTCAATTCTATCGTATAGACAGGTTCTACATCTTCTTTGCCACTGCAAAGGCCAATAACATCTTTGAATTCAGGAATTTTCGCAAAATTCCCATTACCTCTTGTAATGTACTCGCTACTGATAACACCACAAAGATATGCATTCCAAATGCGTAATATTTGCATACTTGTGAGAAACATGGACTTAACACCTTACTTGCACCATAGAAGTCAGCATACTCTTGAGTTTTGTCATGCAATCACTTGAAAACCCGGTTTCCAATGATTCTCGCATGTTCGTCTAACACTTTAGGCAGGAATTTTGACATCTTTGTCATAAACTTTCATGGGTTGTTGCTGCCTCAAGCTTCAAATTTCATTCCAATTGATCTTTGCACACAAGACCAACTTCTTCTAGTCTCCATACTAGTGAAACCCAAATAATTCTTCACTGAATTCGACAAACAAATGACACCAACTTGAGTAAAAGAGAGAAAAATCAAGAGCTGTGTCCCCAAACACGGCTCTGATACCTGCTGTCACATGCCCATTTAATCGCCTAAAATTTTCATTGGGACATGACCGACAATACTCTGTGGTTCAGTAAATCAACTTCACCCACAAGTACTCAGCCTTGCATACTTGCATCAAAGTATGCATTTGCCTTCATTCTTAAGGCTTTATGCAACAGAAGTCTTCATCTTCTTTCTCTCTAACTCTTTATGCCCCCATAAGCATAATAGGTTTACCATGCATTAAACTATTTGACAATCTCGCACAAATCAGCAATATAAGAACACAAAGTGAAAAGACAAGGGTACCCAAATATACCTCAATCTAATACGTTTTCACCTATAAGTCCTTTCTCCGAAAGTGATTGTCTATGGACTGAGTCGAGACAATACAACTAATCGGTTCACACTTCGTGTGATCGTCTATGGATACGAGATCGAGACAATACAACAACGAAGTATGTTTACTTGATAAGAGGTTCGGACTTAACCAAACACAATAGGATTACTATCAAGTAAATAGGAATTAACGTTTGTGTATTTTACTTCTAATTATAATAAAAATAATTATAATTGACGAAATAGAAAAGTAAAAGACACAACAAGATTTTGTTAACGAGGAAACCGCAAATACAGAAAAACCCCGGGACCTTGTCCAAAATTGAATACTCTCAGGATTAAGCCGCTATACAAAATCAAACCAACTTAGTATAGTTGAGACCAAGCAACTAAACCTATAGTTCACCTAGTTCCGTCAGTATTCCCACGCCTCCAACTTGTAATAACTCACGTACTTGGAACAATTCCTTTGGTTCGTATTCCAAACAATAAAGGAACAACAAATCTGTTTGTTATCAACTCATTTCAACCAAGTGATGTGAGTTCGACAAAAGTCTCTTCCGTTTATCTCAATAAACTCCTTTGCCAGGTCCTTAGATTTATCTACTAACAACTACCGAAGTAATCGTCTAGATTTTGCAATCAATACTTTGAATCACAAAGAAACGTATTGATGCCGATCTACTCAACTAATCAATCCAATCTACCACAAGGATAAACTGATTATAGTTGGATCCTCTTTAACCGAAACAAGTATTGTGCACACCAAAGATTATGAACCCAAATCAGAAATCTTCAAAGTCTTTTGTCTTTTGTCTTCAAATCTTCTTAGATCTTCAATAAACACCTGCACACAATCAACTTGAATCTCTTGTGATCAATCACGCACAAAAAGGAGTCTGTTAACAATGGATTATCACAAGACGTCTTTAGATCTACAAACAGTCTAAAGATCCCCGTCGAAACTTCGATCTAGTTTGAGTGAATCTTATATCAGAAGAGAAGATTCTCAAGCATAAACAAACTAGGTGCAATCAAAGTTCAACAACCGTTAGTCAATCAAATCAATCGAAAACTAATAATAAACCGCAATTATCTAGTTTCCCACCAACGGTACTAATAGAGCTTCTCAATCCCAAAGAAGTCTTTAAACCAGAGCGGTCGTAAAAGATTTCGCCCTAATTAGGTTACTTTCCTCTCCGAATAGGCGGCTCCACCAAGTAACAACACAACTAGGTAGTTTTTTGGCTTGAGGATTAGTTTGCTAGAAATGCAAACTTTGATATTTATAGACCAAGGAAGTTTGGACACCAAGGAATTTCCAAAACCGAAAATATTCTCAAGATATGCAATATATTCCAGATTCGGTTTCCATAATTCCTGGAAATGCTTTGTCCAAACATTGACCGGAAATCTCTTAGAAAATCTCCAATTAGTAAATGCACATTACCAATTTTTATTTTCCAAAAATAAAATTAAAAACCTTAATTAAAAGATTCTCAACTTATTTTTCGATCCGGGATTTTCCTTTAGCTATTAAGGGATATCTTTGAACAATAAAAGATAAACGTTATTGCACATGTTCAAAGTATGTCGACATCTTTACTTTATAAGTCCTCATTCATACTTACAATCTTGAAACCGATTTTCCACACTTCCAAACGAGTTTAGAATTGGTTCATCTGACTTTCAAGAACTATGTGATTGATTAAGAACACTCAATCACAAATCATGGGTTTCACGGTTCTACCAAAACAAGTTTCGGTTCTACCTCCATGTGAGTATTGTGCATAGTCACACTAGCTTTCCAAAAATTCGGTTGACTAGGTATTAGGATCGGTTCCCCATATACTTATGGTAACTACTTTCATTTGTTGCACATGTCCATAGGATCGGTTCCCCTTTCACTAAAAACTTGTTGCACATGTTCATAGGATCGGTTCCCCCATCTACTAAAAACGTGTTGCACCTCTTACAAGGATCGTTTCCCCTCTTGTGATCGGTTGCACCTCTTCATAGGATCGGTTCCCCTTTGCCTAGAATTGGTCATACCAATAACACTAAATCGATCATATCATCTCAGGTGATTACTTAAGATCGGTTTCACTAATAAAAGTCATACCAATACAAAAGTCAGGCCTTGTGAATAGTTTTACCAAGAACATAAACAAGTCATGAGCGGTTATACTAATCACACATATTGGTAGTTCAAAAGATATGCAATGAATCACAATACCAATAAGCCTAGCGATTTCCCTTTCGATTCACGAAACAAGTTCATGAATTTACTTCCTTTAAACTAATGTAAAACATTGTTTCCAAGGATGAAATATTCACCTCATACCCATACATAATCACAATAGCATTCAAACGATTATGTCGATGTCTTATATACGAAGCTCAAAAGATAAGCGTTATACTTCATATTGTATTCCTTGATACTACGTCTAACTAGAGTGTAATCATTCATGCTTTGCGAGTTATGTTTTCAATATGCACGACTTGAAAGATACGTTAGGGAATGAAAACAGTTCAAGTCAAATATCACTAACCTCAAGTGGAAGGATGATGTTGTCGTTGTAGCTCCTTACTTCTTCACTTCTTCAAGTCTTCGCAATACTTGTAATGTCTCATATCCTAATACTTTCAAGCTAACCTATACAAAGTTGACTCTAGTACATAATCAAGCGACTCTTTAAATGAGTTTTGGTTCACTAAAATATGACAACCAAACTTGACATACCAATGCTTGGTGGGTTCAACCGAGCTATGCTCTAACAATCTCCCCCTTTGTCAATTTTAGTGACAAAACTCTTACATCATATGGATAAACAAATTACAAGAATTCATTACACATACACTTGATTCCCAAATTCAACATCACAATAACCTGTATACATTCAATCCATAAATGTCGTTGTTGACATTATAATAACAAAGCTAATACTCCCCCTAAAGGTAAGATAGGTAGATTTTATCAATCTGCACGTCTTTGTTATTCCTTTGTAGTCCATATAACTACAATTATCATATGATATGCTACTCCCCCTTAGACTATGCTTTACTCTTTCGTTAGACAAACGTTTAAGCACAAATGTCCTTTTCCTTAGTGATACTAATCAATATAAATCAATACCAGTATCACTTGTTTACTCCATATATTTCTCCCCCTTTTTGTCACAAAATGACAAAGGTACGAGCAAATAAAGGACAAACCGAAAGGATCTTACAAATCTCAAAATAGACTTGCAAACCTATAAGAGTTAAGCACGAGGGTTCCACACACCATTTTTTGATAACCAATATCAAAACCGAAACTACAAAGTAATTTTGTTTTGATATGTTACCAAGGAAACAATTGCCCGAAGCAATTTTCCCTAATAGTTTAGAAAACCAAAAAATCGACTAAGCACCTTAGTTCCTTTGCTAAACCGATTGTACAAATACAATCGCTTGTTCGATAAGACCAAAATAAAGATAACTCTATTTGTCTCATCAGGTTCTAATTATCCATATAACTTAGACCTTTCAATTTTAAACAAGACAAGTACTAGGTTAGTTAACTAGTATTCCTTGTTAAGGCATTCGATTAGATTTGAATAACCGAAACCTCCACTTTGATAAGTTTAATTAAGATCAGAATGAACTTAGTTTCTCTTATCCAAAATCGAATTGGACTAAACAATTCATCCCGTAAACCTTTTCTTTTGTTAAGCCATAAACAAATCATACAAACCAAATAAATCAACTTGCATAATTATTCACCTCAACTGGAAGCAATTGAAACAACATAGAAATTAAAGCACCACAATTGCACCGAAATTTTGTAAGCCTAAACGATTGATACCAAACAATAAAGCAAGATAACAATAGTTTTTCTTAACCGGAAATAATTGAATCACACACACATCCATACACAAATAATGGAATAAAACATCAATTGTACCGAAATTTTGTTAAGCAAAAGCAATAAATATACGCAATAAACTCAGGCTTTTCTTAAACATGAAAACGATTAACCAACAAAGTCGTTACCTCAAATTTCGCATCCTCTTCTCCAATATGTTTGCATCTTCTTCCAGGGAGAATTGATATCGAAATATCATTATGTTGTCATCCTTATGCAAAAACAAAAGAATAACAACAACCAACCTTTACCAGAGAAAGGTTGAAAACCGGTTTTAAATATTGCAAGGAAAAGTTGAAAACCCCGAAACACATATGCTTTTATGCTAAACCAAACGATTCAACATATTGTGACTTTTTCACATATTGTTTCAATCAAAACCCCTCATGATCCTTTGATAAAGCCTACCAACATGGGCTAGAACTTAATCCTGCTAAATCAAAAAGTCACCCAAACCATAAGGGTTCACAACATATGAGATAGAATATCAAGGTTAGAAAACCGAAATCAAACATCCCATACACATACATAGCAATAAGATAAAGCATTCAAGCACAGGCTATGTAAACATAAACTATGACAAGAAAAATTATAAATCAAATAATTTTATTCATAATAAGATAGTTTTATTCATAATATCCCTAATATAATCATTGAAAGAAATCAAAGACTAATGTCTATTTTCCTGGATTAAGTATTACATCACATAACTTCATCTCTAGTGGTGCTCTTGTTGTTCATTGAGGTTTCTTCAGTGTTCAAACTTTTGAAGCATGTCTCAAGAGACTTGTCTGCAACCACTTCTTATTTCTCAAGCTTTTCAACTTGAACCTTCATATCAGCAATATCAGCTTTTGTTTCCTCAATCTTATCCTTGAGCCAATCGATTTCGGTAGTTATTATAAGATTGGTTCTTAGTTATTCAAAACCTTGGATATAGTCAATCATACTATTAGAACAAATCCACTTGGTTTTGGTTGGATCTTGTAGGTTGTAAGCCAACAGACATGACTCATCTTGTGATCCAACTGAACTATCAGAATCATAGTCGGACATGATATTTGATATGTTTTTCTTCTTCCTCTTTGTATTGATTCCTTGACAATCTTTAACCTTTTGAGCTTCCTCCTTATTATCCTTCGAGATGCTGCGAGTTATTGGAGGCATGCTCGGTTATATATATATATATATATATATATAAAAAATTGATCAGGGTATCACAATACAGGCAAGAGATAGTTTCCTTTAATAAGAGACAACTTTCGGACCGAAAGATATCAGGAGAATCCGAAAATATTGAAGAATATATTTCATTTCCTTTGTCCGAACTTCTCAAGCTGGAAGGTTTATTAAAATTCGAAAATTCTAAATAAAACCTATTTTTGGAAGATCATGTTAATCATGAACATTTTTCAGACAACCATGTATTCGCAGCTATCCATAAAGTGTCACAACTTTTCTGATAAATAACTACACAAAAAAAATGTGCTCCAGTTTTATTGTGCCTTTCCCATCCATGAATAAGAGCACGAAAAAGGATGAGAGTGCACAATTTTGATACAACTAGGTTGCATCGGAGTAAGCTTTCTCTAGCTTACAGTGAGTATCAGAAACATAGTTCATATGTCTCTTAGGGAATTTCTGCCCCAAATATTTTCTCCCAAGATGATGATCTTTTCTAACTCTAGAGATATGATCATGTGGAGAAGATATACTGATGTGAGAATTTTCAGAGATAGATAAATCTCTCTTAATTCTTTCAATGAGATTTTCATATGATTTTCTCATTCTAAGGACTTCCTTATGATCCACATCAGTGTGATTATCTGAAACAATTATCGGAAATTCTGATTGTTTCTTTTGCATGAGACTCTCTCTTTCCCTTTCTTTCGGAGTTGATCTTCACCAAACCAAGAATTGTTTCGATATGGGTGAGGAGGAACCTTTTTCCAGAAGCGATTATCAACTCTTTCCTCTGATTCTTTTGAGTTGATCTTATCGGGTAGTGGTATAATCTGTCTTTCTACTGAGGAATGATCTTTAAGTTTTTTAAGACAAGAAACTTCTTTCAATATTTTTACCACAGTATGTTGAAGAAGTATAAGTTTCCTGTCAAGTGACTGAAAGTTGTATTCCTTAAGATCGCAAAGACGTAATCGGTTCAAATTTTCCTTTGCACAAGATTTCGTTTGATCATCAGTAGATCTAGAAGATGGTTTCTCATCCTCTTCTGACTTGATGTAGTTAGGCAAACTACCATCATCTTGATCTGTTTCAGACGTGACTAAACCGGTTTTATCACAATCTGTAAAAGTCAAACAAGGACTTTTAGTTTCCTCAATATCAGAAGAAATCACAACAACATCATTAATCAGAGTCATAGGACATGTCTCTTTATCTAAAGTAAGAGATTTACCAAGAGCTTCTAGTTTGACAGTGAGATCCATATTATCTTTGGCCAGACTATTCAGTTGGATGTCTCTATCTCTGATTTCTTGTTTAAGAAGATTTGACTACATCTTTAATATCGGCACTTTAGAAGAAAGAGATTTTATAGTCTTTAGGAGTTTTATCAACTCTTTATCAGCATCTTTTCTTTCACCAGAGATAGACATAGATATTTTCGCAACCCCTGGATCATGAGTCAACGAAGTAGTAACATCTTCAACTTTTGAGTATTCATGCTCTTGCATAACATTAACTGAATCAGACATGGATTCAATTTCTTATAGATTGGATCGCACCAAACACTGCATTGTTAAATTTTCGTGTTTTCTTTCCGATACCAATTGAAAAGACGAGGGTACCCAAATATACCTAAATCTAAAACTTTTCCACCTATAAGTCCTTTCTCCGAAAGTGATTGTCTATGAACTGAGTCGAGACAATACAACTAATCGGTTCACACTTCGTGTGATCGTCTATGGATACGAGATCGAGACAATACAAAAATGAAGTATGTTTACTTGATAAGAGGTTCGGACTTAACCAAACACAATAGGATTACTATCAAGTAAATAGGAATTAACGTTTGTGTATTTTCTTCTAATTATAATAAAATAAATTATAATTACGGAGATAGAAAAGTAAAAGACACAACAAGATTTTGTTAACGAGGAAACCGCAAATGCAGAAAAACCCAGGGACCTTGTCCACAATTGAATACTCTCAGGATTAAGCCGCCATACAAAATCAAACCAACTTTGTATATTTGAGAACAAGCAACTAAACCTATAGTTCACCTAGTTCCGTCTGTATTCCCACGCCTCTAACTTGTAATAAGTCACGTACTTGGAACAATTCCTTTGGTTCATATTCCAAACAGTAAAGGAACAACAAATTTGTTTGGTATCAACTCTTTTAAATCAAGTGATGTGAGTTCGAAAAAAGGCTCTTCTGTTTATCTCAATAAACTCCTTTGTCAGGTCCTTAGATCTATCTACTAACAACTACCGAAGTAATCGTCTAGATTTTGCAATCAATACTTTGAATCACAAAGAAACGTATTGATGCCGATCTACTCTAATAATCAATCCAATCTACCACAAGGATAAAATGATTATAGTTGGATCCTCTTTAACCGAAACAAGTATTGTGCACACCAAAGATTATGAACCCAAATCATAAATCTTCAAAGTCTTCTTTGTCTTCAAATCTTCTTAGATCTTCAATAAACACATGCACACAATCAACTTGAATCTCTTGTGATCAATCACGCATGAACGAGATCATTAACAATGGATTATCACAAGATGTGTTTAGATCTACAAACATTCTAAAGATCCCCCGTCGAAACTTCGATCTAGTTTGAGTGAATCTTATATCAAAAAGAGAAGATTCTCAAGCATAAACAAACTAGGTGCAATCAAAGTTCAACAACCGTTAGTCAATCAAATCAATCGAAAACTAATAATAAACCGCAATTATCTAGTTTCCCACCAACGGTACTAATAGAGCTTCTCAATCCCAAAGAAGTCTTTAAACCGAGCGGTCGTAAGAGATTTCGCCTAATTAGGTTACTTTCCTCTCCGAATAGGCGGCTCCACCAGTAACAACAAAACTAGGTAGTTTTGCTGGCTCTGAGGGTTAGTTTGCTAGAAATGCAAACTTTGATATTTATAGACCAAGGAAGTTTGGACACCAAAGAATTTCCAAAACCGAAACTATTCTCAAGATATGCAATATATTCCAGATTCGGTTTCCATAATTCCTGGAAATGCTTTGTCCAAACATTGACCGAAAATCTCTTAAAAAATCTCCAATTAGTAAATGCACATTACCAATTTTCATTTTCCAAAAATAAAATTAAAAACCTTAATTAAAAGATTCTCAACTTATTTTTCGACCCGTGATTTTCCTTTAGCTATGAAGGGATATCTTTGAACAATAAAAGATAAGTGTTACTGCACATGTTCAAAGTATGTCGACATCTTTACTTTGTAAGTCCTCTTTCATACTTACAATCTTGAAACCGATTTTCCACACTTCCAAACGAGTTTAGAATTGGTTCATCTGACTTTCAAGAACTATGTGATTGATTAAGAACACTCAATCACAAATCATGGGTTTCACGGTTCTACCAAAATAAGTGTCGGTTCTACCTCCATGTGAGTATTGTGCATAGTCACACTAGCTTTCCAAAAATTCGGTTGACTAGGTATTAGGATCGGTTCCCCATATACTTATGGTTCCCCTTTCACTAAAAACTTGTTGCACATGTTCATAGGATCGGTTCCCCCATCTACTAAAAAACGTGTTGCACCTCTTACAAGGATCGTTTCCCCTCTTGTGATCGGTTGCACCTCTTCATATGATCGGTTCCCCTTTGCCTAGAATTGGTCATACCAATAACACTAAATCGATCATATCATATCAGGTGATTACTTAAGATCGGTTTCACTAATAAAAGTCATATCAATACAAAAGTCAGGCCTTGTGAATAGTTTTACCAAGAACATAAACAAGTCATGAGCGGTTATACTAATCACACATATTGGTAGTTCAAAAAGATATGCAATGAATCAAAATACCAATAAGCTAGTGATTTCCCTTTCGATTCACGAAACAAGTTCATGAATTTACTTCCTTTAAACTAATGTAAAACATTGTTTCCAAGGATGAAATATTCACCTCATACCCATACATAATAACAATAGCATTCAAACGATTATGTCGATGTCTTATATACGAAGTTCAAAAGATAAGCGTTATACTACGTATTGTATTCCTTAATACTACGTCTAACTAGAGTGTAATCATTCATGCTTCACAGTTAAGTTTTCAATATGCACGACTTGAAAGATACGTTAGGGAATGAAACAGTTCAAGTCAAATATCACTAACCTCAAGTGGAAGGATGATGTTGTCGTTGTAGCTCCTTACTTCTTCACTTCTTCAAGTCTTCGCAATACTTGTAATGTCTCCTAATACTTTCAAGCTAACCTATACGAAGTTGACTCTAGTACATAATCAAGCGACTCTTTTAATGAGTTTTGGTTCACTAAAATATGACAACCAAACTTGACATACCAACGCTTAGTGGGTTCAACCGAGATATGCTCTAACACAAAAATATCCGCAACAAACCCATTTTATTGCACTAAAGGAAGATCACAAAACTTAGCCCATCACATGGACCAAAACAGGCCATCACCCTCTTGGTGATGCCTTATTCTCTCAAAATATGAGATTAAACTCTACAAACTCTCTCCTACTGATTTCTAATGCCTCTTGCACTGTTTATATAGTAGTTACATAGCCAAAAACCGTGCACAAAACTTGCACACGCATGGAACAAGCATGTGTCCCATAGGGTAGTTTTCCTAACCGCCAATCTGTTTTTCAACTACCACCTTTTTTGTTGTCAAGCCAAATGATGCCACATCTTTTCTTGGTGGTTAGAACATGCCAAACTTAGTTATAAAGAGGCTTTATAACTATGTCAACCAACTCATTTGCTCTGGCATGCGTGTGATGCACACATACTCGTAAATGACAACTTGAACTCAAACCCGACAATCATTGCGCTGCAGTAAACTTGGCCTGTGCCAATATTCGACATTGGTTGCGTTATACTCAATTTGGCCTCTGCCAAATACAGCAACAGTTGCGCTTCATCCAACTTCGCCTCTGCCAAGTTCGGCAATGGTTGCGCTATATTTATCTCGCCCATGTACTTAGCTTATTTGGATGTTGGCATCCAAATATCATGTTAATTGAGTCTTTCCTTACTTAGTTCAACTTCATACTTCATATGCATCACTTGCATTCTTTTTTCCGAGCAATAATCATCAATGGCACATTTGGCAACGCCACTGCTGCATATGCATTGGCCAAGACTTGGCTAATGCTTGGGCCAATGACAAAGTCATCCCATGACTTGCATTGCATCATTAATTCCTTCATTGAGCTGGGCCATCTCTGAATCAAGGATATGCAAACACTAGCCTACCAGCGAGCCTCATGAGGAACCAGCCAAGGGAGTCGAAGCAGATAGGGGGGCTTAATGATTATGTCGCAAGGGGACTTTACCTTCCATGTCAATTTTTGTAATATTGCGCCATCGGGGACTCGAACTGGAAATCTTCCGGGAGCGCATGAACCTTTGAGAACAGGGATGACAGGTGAGCTAGCTAATCGTCTTTTTTTTATTTTTTAATATTTTACTTTTTCATTTTAGTTTTTTTTGAATTTTTTTTATCAAGTACAGATTCTGTTAGGTCCTTTTTTTTCTTTTTTTCTAGCTGAACCTCAATTTTTCTTTTCATATGCGAACTTGTATATACACCACCATGGGTTCAGTTAGGTCGATTTTTTTCTCTTAGCCAAAATTTAGTTTGTTAGAAAAAACGTTGAGTTCGGTCATGTCGAAAATTTTTTCTCTAAGCTAACTTTTATCTCGAAACTTATATGTTGAGTTAAGATGCGTCGCAATTTTCTTCCTAGCCGAACTTTTCTCTGAAAAGCTATATATTGAGTTCGTTTACGTCGCAAATTTTTTCTCCTAACCGAACCTTTATATGAAAACCTATATATTGAGTTTACTTACGTCACATTTTTTTCTTCTAACCGAACCCAATATTTCCGCTTATTGTAATCTGGAAAATGGTGGACTCGACTACACCGAACATTACTCGGTATACCTCATAATAAAAGTTCCGCTGGTTGTCTATCCTGGAAATCTAATAGCCGAACAAAGTTCCATTAAAACTAAGTTCGGCTACACCTCGTGCTCTTCGAAACATTAGCCGAACTACATTTGCAGATCAACTCGACTACCTATTCTTTAGATCTTGTAGCCAAACGTGTTTGACCTATCTCGAATCCTCGCTATAAAATTTCTCATTTCAGGAAATTTTGGTGATTTGGTCAATCCAAGCAAATAAAAATTAAGTTTGAAATATGCCCAATTAGTTTGAAGGTTCGGATTAAAAAAACAATTTTTTTTTCCAAAACTCTTATTCTCATTCTTCTTCTTCTCTTTCAATAATTTAATTTAAAAAAAAAAAATCCAACTTGTTAGTTTAATCTTACACTAATTAGTACTTAACTTAATGATTCGACTAATCATTACACTAATTTAATTAAAAGGGGACCATTAAGATAAATATAAGAGGTATTTTAGTTTAGTTCTAAATGATCTGGTCAAATGAAAATCATGGTCCCCTTTAAAATGGAGTGATGCCCAAAAAAAAAAAAAAAATCGTTCATATACTATATAAACATTCCAATTCCAACGTAACATGATGAAGCCACTTCTATGTGAGAATGATGGGACCATCTTCTACGGACTACTGTTCACATACTGGACATTGCACGTCATGCCACAGATTTATTGCGGCAACAACTTATATTTGTGCGCTGCCATTGTGGAACATGCACCTAATTAGAAAAAACGTGCATCACAAATCAAAAATGCAACAAAGCATATACTTACATTAAAGATCCTTCAAACAGAAACAACTAATCAATAATAACTTGCACCAATCAAATGTGAATGGCATAAAACTCCCAAAAAAAAAAAAAAAAAAAAAAAAAAAGTCAAAACTTGTATCAGAGTTTAACCAAGGTTGCATATCTTCCTGCTAGTTGTCCAGTTTTTTATTTTTCTTACAATAATGCAACTGCAAAGATCTCTATCCATCTCTGACTATTATCTGTGGTCTCCGTGTTTAGCTCACACAATTATCCTCTTCTCAGCTGAAGAATAATGGAATAAATGATCATAATTTATCCATATAGACAGAGGAGAAGTGCAGGCCTTTATTCATCAGCATTCATTGACTAAGGCACCAGAGTTCGAAACTGAGGACGACAGAGATCCTAAGCTCAGGTACCACTCACTACTTAATTCTGTCTTTTTATGCTTGAAACCTACTGGACTTAATTCTCCCTGAAAACCAGTTTACAAGAGAATGATCGTTAACGGTTTTGGCGCCCATCGGCGATATGTGACTATATTTCTCCTTAGTTTTGCTTCTTTTTTTTTTTGGATCAGCAACACAAGAAGATGGATATGGTACTGAAGGGGCGTGCTTCTTATTCACCACCAAATGACAAGAAAGCTCTTTGTCTTTTTGTCATGATCTGGATTGTTTATTCCAGGTAAAAGCATATAAAATCTTGTCTATAAAATTGCACCCACAATACGATCTTTTATTTTGTTTAGCTAATCTGTGCATAATTTCAGGCACTCATGGATGATGCGCTTTCTTAAAAATTACCAAGTGAAATTGAGTTAAACATTATTTTAATGAACTAAAAATTGGAACAGATTTCACGCAGTGGGTTCATTCTTTGACACTTATCCAAATTATTCGTATGACTGGTCATCATGCTGGTCTACTCTGGTATGTACTAATTCTGCAACTTAGTAGTATCGCAAATGTTTGGCAGGAACTCAGGGAGGTGGTTATTGGCAATAACTTATTGCAGTATTAATTGAGTACTTTATTTCAATGGTGTGCAAATTCAGGGGGCAATAGTCATGTCAAGCAAAACCATGAAGAGGTTAGAATCAAAAAAGTCGCTTTCGTGGTGGTTTGGTGACCCCAAGACCAACAACTGGGAAACTAGTCTGGTGCTGGAGCTTCAAAAACAGGTTGCGAAATTGAGGCTTGAACTGGAGAAAAACAAATCTTATAAAGGAGTGACAAGTGATGCTTTGGATTTGATTTCTGATGTTTCTGACTTGGCGAGCAGCGTCAACAAGGGTTTTGATGAAGATGGGAGGATCAGAAGCGAAAAGCACCGCCTGTCCGAAGAAGAGGTTGCAAAATTGAAACTTGAACTTGATAGATCACAATCCTCCTTAAAAGCATCTGAATCCCAGACAGCACTTCTGAAAGAGCAGAAAAAAACGCTCGAGGTAAATGTATCTGAACGCGATATGGAGATAAAGGAACTGAAAATAGCCATCTCTAATGCTGAGCTAAAATTTGAGAATGAAATGTCGCAGCTACAGAAGGTAATACTAGCATTAGAACAGGGTCAAGAGGAACTAGAGACGAAACTGAAGAATTCGGAATCCAAGGTACGTAAATTAGTAGAGGAGTACAAGAGGGCTGAAGTTGAACATAATGAATTTCGAGTCTTGCAAAGAGACCGTGAAGCGGAGATGCGTATCGAGATGGAGAGACATTTGAAAGCAAAGATTGTTGAGAAAGGGAAAGAGATAGAAGAGTTGAATAAGAACCTCGGTGAACTTAAAATCAACTTTGATACATTGAGAGCGGAGAGAGACGAGCTGGCCGCAAAGGTAACTTCGTTGGCGACCGATGTGGAGTCTAGAGATGAAATGATATGTCATATGGAAGAGCATTTTCGCAAGTTACACAACGAGCATGTGGATATGATATCGAGATGCGAGGGAGCTACAAAACAAGCCGAGGAGCAAAGAAAAAGGTTGAGGAGATTGGAGAGGGAGGTGGAACGGCAGAGAGACATGATAGCAGAAGGTGCAGAAGAGAAGAGAGAAGCAATAAGGCAACTGTGTTTCTCCTTAGAACATTACAGGAATCGTTATTATGAGTTCAAGAACGCATTTATAGAGCTTACGAAACAGGCACCAGTATAAGACATTGCTTACTATTACAGGAAGTAGTAACTATAACTCCATGTCTTTCGGTCATGGGACTGAGTAATGCTAGCTAGGATGATCAAATGC